>JAUZND010088738.1:0-15352 GCA_034780555.1 Coelogynopora nodosa
TAACAAAATATTTAAGATATTTATTTTGATAAAACATTCTTCCAATTATTTTTTAACCTAGTAATACATCAGAAGAATATATAATTTAAAATACAAATTATGTAATAAATATAAATACAGAGACCACTTACCATTGAATATTTCAAAATTATTTAAAAAAATGATGCACTTCAATATCACACTATAGAAATTTGAACTTTGCGCCTAATAAATTTTTTTCTAGAAATAAATTCATAGAGTATTCAAACATGGACATAACAAAAGCAACATATCCATTCTTTTTAAACAGACCTATATGCATGCTACATTTTACACATTTATGAGCAACTATAATAACTTTATATTTGCTTATATTTATATTAGGGAGGTTCTCCCCCTATCTCCTTTTTCAAAATATTCAATTGTTTTATAGGTACCAATGTAAATCAATGGATGCCAATTAGTATTTTTCAATGCAGGTTTTGTACCAACCCTTGAAAACCATTGATTTTAAAAGGTTCTTGAATATCCTTGACATTTAACTTTTAAGGTATAACCTTGTCCTTGAAACCCTTGAATTTTATTATTTGTCTATTGAGACAGCTTCTACTCTGTCTATATACCTATATCTTATACTGCTTGTACTTATGTTTTTTCTATTATACATAAAATGGTGTCGAATAGATGAAGTACAACATAACTTAAGGTAGAAGCTTTCTAAAAAAAATAAGCTTAGGGAGGTATACTTCCCACATATATTATGAACCCTGTCTGTGGCATTTAATTATAAATATAATTTATATATTTTTTTAATATTTAATTTACAATATCATTATTAAAGCAATATGTATTAAATATTAACAATAATACATATAAAAATAGTAAGTATTAATAAATAATAGTTTTATTATTAGGGCTACTTAGTATATTAGACAATATTTTATAATATATGGCATGCAAAAAAGTTTAAATATTACAGGATAGCCCATAAGTTACCAGACAGTCTTCATATAAAAAATTCTGAAGAAACCATGTTTACATATTTATTTTGTAAATAATTACAATAAATCACATACATTTCATTTAAGTAAAAATAATGTTAGAATTTACGCTGTTAATAAGTTTTATAAAACAGACAATAAATCTGAAACTTGTAGACAATTTAATTACTAATTTGGGAGAACTGTAAAATGAAATACTGTTTCTGATCTTGTCAAGTGTTTCAAAGAAACAGGGTCAGTGAATGAAAGGCCGAGATCTGGGACACCCAAATTAGTCACCACACCACAAAATATAATAATTATACAAGGAGTGCTAACAGCCCAACTAAATCAACCAGACATGCCAAGGTAAAACTGGGAATATTAGTATTTTTGCCAGTTTATGTGATAATACTCCAGAACTTTGTAGAATAGTTTACCTTTTAGTGATAAGAAGTATTTGTCAGTGCTTATAGAATAATGGAGGACAATTTGAATACTTATAATTATCCATAAAGTAAATTTGTTTGACTCACATTATATTTATTTAATTTGTGATTTCATACTTGTAATTATTCACAAAAAAATCTGTAACTATGTTTTGTTTTGTAGGTTTCTTCTACAATTATTTTCACAACAAATTGGCTACTATAATTTCCGATTAATTATGTAAACTAATTTCTTTTGCATTCATCACAAGTGAACATTACTTGTCTTTATTTATAATATAAATGTGTTCACACAAATACAATACATGGTTTTAAAAAATATTTAATGTAATATTATCTTTAGTTCATTTACTATTATTATTATTTTTTAATGTAAAGGGCACTTTCAAAAGTTTATTATTTTATTTAAAAAAATGTTTAAATCAGGAGATTCCATAAAAATAAAGACAAAATATAGTAATTATGTAACTTAAATAATCTGACAAAAACCTTACCCTAATACAAAAAACTGGATAAATGATTTCAAAATATTGTTTAAATATATATTTTAACCTATATAGATATTTATTATCAAGTTATAATGACTATATGCCATTTGTATTTAGGTCATAGGTATACAATGTTGTAAATATATATATATATTATTATCTAATTATATAACATATATTTTGACCTGACACTACTAGTATTTATCTAGTGAAAATAAATGCTAACATATAAATAAAACACTACTTAAGTATAATTATATTGATGTAAACCATGATATGTTAATTTATTATTACAGAATATGTTTTAATATATATTATAAAACCAGCATTTTAAAACTATAATTCCCAAATTTTAAAGATATTAAGATGGTCATAACAATATTTTTATATATCTATAAGTATTGTTCATATAATAGATAATACTTTTGCATTCTAGACCAACATTGGATTAAACAGGGGATATGTTGATATGTGCTTCAGAATGTAACACTCTAAGTTATTAGCAAAAAATTACTTAACTATGATTTTTTTTTATATCAACATTTCATATGTCCTTCAATATTTTATTACATTTTATTATGTATTTGTATTGTAGTTAACACATTTAGCATTAATATGTATGTGTAATGTAGTTAACAAATTTAGCATTAATGTTACCAGTTTACTTATTAAATCCTCTTTTCCAATGGTTATATGTGACCTTTTTTATTATGATTTCATTGATTATTTTTCTATTCAACTATGGACTTACACTTTATTGCTATATTTTTTTCTCATAACTGACTTACTTATTCCAAGTTGCTACCATAGTTTATGGGGTGAACTAAATTATTGTTAATAATTCTGAGTAAATAAATTGTTTATATTAATATGAACATGTAAACTGTATTATAACTATATTTAGCTATAAATATCTATAGATTATTAAGCTTTATTTACATTTCTGTCAATGTAAACTTTTCTATTTAAAATTGGAAGCTGAATCTTTTGATTAGTTAATTTTACATTTTTATGAAGATAAAATATTACTTATTTCAAAATAATCATTTTGAATTGGTGATGTGATGAGTAAATGATTGTCATATATAAAAAAGATAATGTCAATTATAATTAAATGTTATTAGTTAGAAAGTAATTTTAGAACTCAATTTTTAAAGGCAATGATTATTTATTCCTCCAACTGTTTTTTAAATAAATGATCATTTGACTAATTTTTATGTCACAGAAAACACATTGTTTGTTTAACACCTTGTTGTTGTTTTATAGTGTTAGTTTATAAATCATGGATGAGAATTTTCTGTATTTCTGGGGGCAAAATAATAATTTTCCGATATCGAAAAAATATGCAATATAATGACAGGGGTGACAGGCTATGAGTATTTCCAGATTTTTTTGGTGTTTACTCTTTGTTACAGGCAGTAGGATGATGACGTCACTGGTAGAACTAGATTATGTTGCAGTAGATCTTCTCCAACTTACTTTCCTTTTCTCCCTTCTGATGATATGGTATTGTACAAGCTGTGCATTCTGGAAATAATGTCAATAACGGATTGCAATCATGATGATTGCACATATCAGCCAATGTCCTCAAATATAATTCATCTCACAAATGCTCGATGATTGGTGGTATTCTCTAAAAAATATATGTTCTCTTTTTAAAGTCAATTGTTGTTTGTATTGCTGAGTAATGTTACAAGTAATGCAACAAATTTGTATTCTCTTTTTTTATTGGATAGTGTGGCCACCATAACTTCTATTTCAGTAATTTGTTAATTAGACACTTAACTACTCTACTGCACATATATATATATATCTGCGTTTTTCTCAGATTATTGTTTATATATACTACATATGCCCTGTCTAGTCATAAGTTTTAGTATACATATGTTTTATGTATATTTAAAGATGTGCAAAAAATCAAAATATAAACATTTTATTTTTGAAAAACATTAGTAAAAAGCGAACATTATTTTTTTTAATTCGTTTTTTTGCGATTTCAAACTTATTCTAGGGGTGTTTTAATAGACTCCAATCATCTCTCATTTATATTCACAGACTTCCATACCGAAGGCTCGTATTTTGCTGTAATTTCCTGTATTATGAGCCAATTTAGTTGTGTCTCGATATTTTTTAATATCCAATAAAATAAACTACCCTCTGACACAATCATCCTTAAACCACAGTAATTTGTAAACAGAATGATGATTTTAAATGCATTCTATAGTTTTAAAATGCAAAATCTTTCAGTGCCATGTGCTGATTTAAAGGCTCGGCTATCCACCTCGCCATATGTCTCCAGAGATTGTTTTCTTTTTCAGGATTTTTTTATAAATATTTACTCTTATGCCTGATAAATCATTAACATTTAATTTCTTAATTTAGTTTCTAATAATGCATATTTTCTGGAAAATGATATTTTGTTAATGTGGAAATAATGTCCCTCAATTAATATTTTTCTATTGTACTTTCCAGAAAATTTTCTTGTAAACATGTCAAAATCTTCCAAGGATCAAGATATTCTTCAACTTGACCTGTATAAACTTCTTGAAATAACTTCAGATTGTACAGAAAAGGAAATTACAAAAGCATACAGGAGAAAGGCATTGAAGGTTCATCCAGACAAAAATAAGGATAATCCTAAAGCAGGTAAAATTAATATTAAATTAATTGAAAATAGTATTACTAGGATTTCATTATACTTTTATTTTAGTTGAGTTGACTTTTCTCGATGAATATTTAAATATTAAACAATCCATTTGATTTACAAATTCATATTTTAATTGTTTTAGAACATTCTATGTTAAGACACTAATCACTTGCTTACATGTGAAAAAATGGTTTGATTGGCTAATAATTATTTTGTTGTATTTTGTGTTTTAAAATGGATTTATGGTACTCCAACTGACACCATATGTAATAGAAATTGTTGTAGTGTAGGCACAAATTATAACCAATTGCCCATTACATGTGTAGTATTAAATTAATATATATATATTAGATGTACATTTTTCAAGAACCCAAGAATGGTTCACTTATATCTGTAGTACATTATAATGGACAGTGTTCCTACTGGCGACTCGAATTCGAGTCATACCCGAAAAATGAAAACTTTGCCTCGAATACTCGAATTATAATATTCGAATAGATTGAATATGAAAAATGCTACTTATTATATTTTTAGACTCAAAATGAAATGTTATCAACGGTACTGAACCAAATTGTATGTAACTATTGCTTAAATTTATGTAGTAACATTATTTCAAAATATTTATATTTTTTGAAAAGTTTATTTATGTCAAGACAGCAGTGAAATTGAATTTTCATTGGTTAGAAGTTAAAGATAACAATGGAAATGTGATTGGCGATTGGTACAGAAATTATTCAACTTCCTTTGGGAAAAGTTATTGTACTTGGTGTAAGAAAGAATTTTCAAGCACACTGGGAAAATCCTATCTTCTAAGCCATGCATCATCCGAGGTCTCCTCAGTCATTGACTGTATTTGGTTAAAGACTCCTAACCCTACTGATGTTGTAGGCAACTATATTGATAAGGCAGCTTAAAAATTGTCAAGACCATGCTTTTTTATATAATTAATATGTACAAAATAATTAACAAATAACATTTATTTAAATATAAAAGAGTTAAAATTATTAATTTGAATTAAAAATTAAATAAATAACTTAGTTATTAACGGTGAAGGTACGACAACACAACTCTTGTGTGCTCTCGCAACAACAACAAAATGTATTGCAACTTTGTTCATTATTATGTAAGTATCACTTTGATGGGCACTTTTATTAGATTTTAATATTAATATATTTTTTATTTTAGTCAATGAAAATATTAAGGGTAATTAAGTACATTCAATCATTATGAACAATACGCTTGTTTTATTTTATACTTTTTCTAAATTTTTATTTTATAAACGTTTGTGTTTCCAAATGTTATTTTCAGCTGAAGAATTTCATCTATTATCAGATGCTCTGAAAATATTGACTGATGCCCCTGCGAAGGTAGTATTTTAATTTATTTTTACCTGTTTACATTTCATTATATATTTTTATCTCCTTTTTTGTAGGCGGCTTATGATAAACTCTTTAAAGGAAGAAAACTAAATGAAGAGCGAACACGGGCATTGTCTGATAAACGGAAGAAAATGCGAATGGGTAATTGATTTTAAAATGATTAATTGGTATTATAAGATCATATTTATCGCCTTTTAGATATTTTACCTTTTCTAGGTATGTAAGAGTATCTCATAAATTTGATAAAATAAGTACAACCCGGCTCCTAAATAAGTAAAGCAACTGTTTCTATGGAGAGAGAAACTTCACACAAAAATTAACAAAAAGTGACCTTCTTATACAATTTAAGGCTACTACCTTCATTATAGAAGAATAAACGTTACATTTATTATTAATTATTATTGATCCTTAATCATTTTATAACTTATATTATTTCGTTCATTAATCGACTTTTTTATTAGCATAAGCGATTGTAGTTTTATTTTGAATACTAGCTTATTAGTTAATTTGAAATAATTTAGAATTATGCTGTGATTAGAGCCCAATATAAATCTATGAAATTAATTTGTTCTTATCTATCTTTTTAAGGTCTAATTTTTATTTAGAATTGTAATCGATTTATGAATAAAATACTATAATATGTAACTGGTAAATATTTAATGTTGATTTTTGCTTGTATAATAAATTTAAAAGTGAACTTATTAAAAATCGACTAGGACAAAAATACTAGGAATTTACACCGACTTTTAGCATCTAAGATTATATTTTTCCACAATTTTACACTAAAAAGTGAAAGTGAATGGCGTTCGAGTGTTTTTATTCGCTTAAACAACGAGGGAATGCTAAATTAGCAATTATTATTATATAAAATAAATACAGTTACAAAAAATTATGATTTTAAATTATGTAAATCACGGTTATAAGTATACAATTGAATTTGATCAATCTTTATCTTCTTCCAAAATTCATACAAAAATGCAATCATCCTGTTATATACATACAACGCACCTCTAACCCGGCAGATCTCGAAGCCCGGGAGAACCGAGCAGCAGTGGACGGCAGCACAGGAACAGGGGGCAGGACCTGGTCCCCCTCCTTCCCAACCGCACGGGATGACGGTGAGGCGGAGGCCAGAGCCCAGTTAGAGCGGGAAGTGACCCGGCTGAGAGCTGAGTGGTCGGCGACTCTGGAGGCGCAGCAGGCCGAGCTTCGGCGGAAGTTGATCGCTGAGAGGGAGAAGACGCAGCGGGATCAGCGTGTGGCCTGTGGACTGGCCGAAAACCCCTCCGCCTCCTGTTCCCCGAAATTTAAGGTGATAATATACCTGTGTGATACTGATGTTAGTCGACGGCTTTTCAAAAAAGGAACATTTCCCGAAGCTTTCTGTCTTTGATGTTAATTGAATAACTTCTATATACTGTCTGTTTATCGGAAATTTTGTTCAATTTGTTTTAAATAAAAAAGTTTTAAGCAAAGATGTTCATGTAATTGAATTAAAAATATATATATTACGTTATTTTATATTAATTTAAATAAAAAAAGATTTTAGTAAAGATATCGGATCATAAAGTAAATGAATAGATAATTTTATTTGTGTTTAATTATTTAATATACTGAAATTCTTTTTTGTTTATTATTTGTCCGCAATAATACAACAATTTTGTATATTATATATCGACCTTTTATAGTGCGCATCTTTTGCGTAGTGATTATTTTTTAAATTTAAAAGCATGAAAACAGAACCAATCTGATTCGTAATATATTGCAAAATGAAAGAAATATATAAAACAATTAAATATGGCACTTATAGAAAACAATTATTTTCTGATTTAATTGATTTGCTTACTATAATAGTTTGTTAATATATTTATTGTTTGTACAATATTTATTAAAAGCTATATCTGGATACGATCACAATACATTTATGTTATGTTTAAAACTTGTAACTATCGTGTATACATTTAAATACTTTTTAATGTTTAGTATTCTGAATATTATTTATCTTTAAATTATTGTTTTTTTGTGTTCATGTGCGTCCAGTCTCGCGAACACCGCTTTTTTTAATGTTTGGTATTAACAAAATAATTTGTAGTAATTTCAATTCTCACTTTGCATTCAGTATCTATTATTTAAATATATAAATTTAGTTCTTCAATTTTGCAGTTGTCATTTTTCATTATTTTATTTTAAATATCGTCGATTCGTTTTGTTATTATTTAATAATTATATTGTCTATATCTACGTTAATAGCTAAAATGGAAATCTGCAAAAGACGATGCTACCAATGGCGGTTACACTCGAGATTTTGTTTTGAAAATACTTCGACAGGTAAATCGTTATTCTTCCTTTAATCAGTCCATTTGTCACATCCAATTCTGTAATCTGCATATTGTATTATTTTCTTGTAGTATGGTGACGTGGCCAATCTCATAATCTCTGGGACGCGTAAAGGCTCTGCAGTTGTTGAATACCAGAATCGTGATGATGCGGTGGGTATAAAACACATTACCTAGCGGAAACATGGGTTAGTTAACATGGTTACACATGGACCTACGAAATGATCATTGGATTGGCTGAATTTATAATTAAATGTGATAATAATAGAGCTAATACTTATGTAGTAAACTATAAGTTTGTAGCGATGAGCCGAGTGATAGATCCCCTTCCGCGAAGTTATAATTTTTTTTTAACGCACAAAAAAACTTAATTTTCGTGCTCCAAATGTCGTACAATAATTGCACTGCTAACAGTTGCCTAAGAATACTTTCACACTGATTGAGACTAAACACTTTATTCAATTTAACTACTTCATTTATTATTATATTTCACGGTTTATTTTGTCGGTTATATTTTTTAAACAATATTTCTTGTGTCATTTTATTAATTGTATTTTATAATTCCTCATAATTTTATAGTATAAAATTGATATATTGTTTTGCACAAAATAGCATTATTTATTTCTTGGAAGTAAACTCCACCAATGTTTTATCAATTATACTTTTAATCAGTTGGATCTAATCATTTTCAATTTAAAAACGTATTAATTAAGATGCGAATTCAACAGAATGGTGTAAAATTTCGAGCAGTAGATCACTTCCCTTTGTCAAAGAATACAATAGATCACAAGTGTGCTTACTTGATAATATATTGAAAACTTAAACATTAAAATATATCTCAATTATATTGTTATCTTTGACGAAGAGACAAACAAGGGGGTAGAACCCACTCTGCTTTTCGGAATAATAATACGTAATAATACATTATCAAACGCGAAAGTAATGTTTTTGTTTTGCACCTTATTGTCACCGACTACAACGGTAGATATCGGCACATAGTGATGCGGAACGGGATCAGCTCGGTTTCCCGGACAACCCGCTAAAGTTGGAGTGGATTGAAGGTCGCTCCCCCTCCCCGCCCCGTGCGACAACCACCGGTACAGTTGGTGAGGAGTCTGGATCGTGTCGGTGGTCCTCAACACCTGCGCAGTTCAGTGCGCCAGCCCCTCCCTCCCAGTTAGGAAAAGTATGTAGTGGGATTGAGTTCCTTTATTGAATTCAGAAGTCTTAGAGATGTGGAAACGTCGTGAGATTCTAGCATAACATTATATATTTTAAAATATATGGGGAATTTAAACTATTTTCTATAAAATATGTTGAAAATAGTTTTCTCATAATATATGACAATAAAATTGCCCTTATTTCACCTGTTGGTCTATATATTATCTAATCCTGCAGCTGGAGGCTGTTAGCTCAATGTAGCTAAAAGTAGAACTACATACAGCATGGCCCTGCACCTACATTATAGGTATTATTTTAATATCCTAATAACCACGGATAACTCGAAAAATTAGACAATCATAATATCAATAGATGGAAAAAGGCTATTTTTAGCCAAATATTTTTTTAAGTATTTACTTCAGTCGTAGGTACCACATAAGGTGGAATATCTTTTATATTGTTACCTCTATTATATGTTGAATGCAGAGTGAACTTACCTCAGTTTTTGTTGTAGCTATAAGTTTAATAATTTGTGTGATTTTAATTAAGTATGTCTGTACTCAACCACAATATATGCATGAATAAATTTGTTGAGTTGAATTAAATTTATTTGCAAGTAATGGTGAACAAGTCAATCATAGTATAAAAATTAATTTATAACTTATGCTGTTAGCTCGATTTAATGACGAATGCAAAATGTCTAATTTTGCCCATAATTTTGCCAATAATGCCCAATTTTCTAATTAAATAAAATTTTCTTCTCTAATTAAATAAAATTTTCTTCTGAGTCCATCGATTTATTAAATAGGTTATTTTAAAATTATTTAAGTAAATAATTAATGACAACTTAAATAACCGCATGCTTATTTTTTTTACATAAATACACAATTTACAGCAATACAAAGTATTTATCTTTTTGCTAGAAAAATCTAAACTACCTCAATTTGCATTCAGTATTAAAATGAGCTAACTGTGTAAATTATATTATATCATCTTTTATGATACGAACTCACAGTCAGGTTAGATAATTATATTAATGAATGAATTAGTTAATTAAAATTGTTATATAATTAATATTATAACTATTTTCGTATTACACTCCGATTTTTTGTAGCTGACTAATATTTCCTAAACTTTAATTCCCAATATTTGTTTTACTTAATCTTTTATTATATTATTATTAATCTTACCTATAATATAGCTAAGTAAATTAATACTCTCAATTTATGTATTTAGTACGACTTTTAGTTAAACCTTTTTATTTTATTGGCAATCACTTGAATATTTACATGAGTCTTGGAATTTGATAATTTTTTTAAATAGTACAAATCTTTTCTCCTTTCAGAGAACTCTTGAATCAATGGAAGCAGATATTCTTTCCCGCATGTTTCAAGCATCTAAATCAACTACAGTTTCTAGTTCGGATAACAGTTAGGGTTTTGTTGTGATAATGCAAGCTCTTGTATAACTTTGTATATAATTCAATTATCTGTTATATACCGTATATTATAATAAATATATTTATATTCAATTCAAATTAAGTTTTTTACTAAAAAAATCATTATATATAATATATTTATATATTATGGCGATGCTGCGGCATCTCGTAATCTCTATCGTTACAAATTTAACTATAAATTGTATTTTTTCATATTTGTTTATGGATAATATGTAGATTTTGCTAATTTTGATCATAATTATTCAAAAAAATTGTTGCGGAAATCGGCGTCAAATGATAGTTAACTAAATTTTAGATAATTTATATTAACATGTATTAGCAAGTTGATCTATATTTTCAAAATTAACTAATTATAATTGAAGTTAAAATAAGTAGATATTTTCGCATAATAGTAGAACGCAACTAATGTTCTACAACTAATTAGTACGTTATATTGAAATATATTAATTATAATTAATTGTACTTGTATTAATCATAGTCAAGGGACGGGGCAGTGGTAAAAAATTAATTATACAGTAATATATTTAAGAAATGTATTACTACTAGTCAACTCCTTTAATTGTGGGGGAATCTAAAATCCGGACCATGAATTAGAGCCGAAATATCATTTTTATATAAAAAATCTAATAAGTCAATTGAATCATTTATACATTAATTTAAATTTGTGTTAGATGCGCCTTTCAGCAACAAAAGGAACACATATGGAATGCTTAGTGATTCATGTTATTTTTAGTGCCTCAACCATTCATTAATTCCTTCAATCGTAATTGCTATGACTTTATAATTTGGATTCTATAAATATTCGCAACTAGAAATAAGTTAAAATCTGTTCGTTACATTCTTTTTTTTATAATTATATTTGGACGATTGAAGTGAACGTTATTTGAAAAGTTATAGATGAATGAATTTCGTAATTTAACTATTATTTTTTGAAAAAATGGTTTTAAGGCCATTGGTAAATAGAATCATTTAATATATGTGTCTAACGTTTATATACGTACTGTATCTTTCTTATGTCTGTAACATCAAAAACGGGAAACTTGGGACATTATCTTACTAATGTTATAATATAGTATACGCTTTTTTATTATCCATACATGTATGGTGGGGGAAGTTCTAAATAATACACTTTACATAACAAACTGTATTTAAAGGGGATAGTAGGTTTACAGAAGACTCCAAACGGATCGGGGATTTGAAATACTCATGGTAGGAGAGTCCTGTCTCTTTGTGGGCAGGATGTAATAAAACTATAAAAACAGCGATTTTTTCACAACTGGATAATTGTGTGGTTGTTTTTAATATAACCATTATGAATGAAATATTACACTAAGCGTAACACAAATTTCGAAATTTTATCAACCAGATACAGAATTTTCATATAATATTTTTTTCCCATCCTATAACCCTATAGGTAATACTATTTTCAATAAAACCTAGGCATGATAATATAATACCAACGTTAAATCATTAATTTTCCAAAACGGAGTCTTTTAATTGTATCACTATTTTGACATAATATACTAATAAAAATTAAATGTAAAAATAATATTTTATTAAAAATAATAATAATGTGCAGCAAAAGATGTAACAGAAAATAAAGCGAAACGCGCTAGTATGTAACATGATTATTGCATTATAACTGATAATAATACTAATCTTGTAAACATATGCATCATTTCTGAATCACACCTTATAGTTCATACTATTCTATAATATATAAAATATACAAAGAGTACTATACACAGAGTACATAATATAGCAACATCAAGAAACAGCAGCGAGCTACTCCAGCTTGATAGACTTGGGAGGCGGCTGGCCGAGATCAAGGCAGTGTTGCTCCCCTACATCGAGAGAAATCGGCTGCCATCCCGCTGCCACCAGAGTGATCACGTCCGAGGGTAGGGTCACCCTCAGCCCAGACGGGAGGTCAAATGTCACCGTGCTGGTTCTCCGCGTATCTCCAGCTGAACTGTCATCGCCGACTATAGGCGCAACGTGTGACTTTCGTTTGCAGGCGCGCTGTGGTCGCTGAGATGCCTGGGGGACCTCGCATTCCGGAGTTGTGACGAGAGGAGGAGGGGTCGGAGGAAGAAGGAGTCCTTGGCGGAGGTTGGAACGTTTCACTTTCCTCACTCGTCTAGAGGTACGGGGTGACAGAAGAAAAAACAGGTGGCCATTGAGTTTGATGGGTCAGGTGGAAATGTGCGCTGTGTTAGAACCATGTGGTTTTAATAACTTTTTACGTTTAATTTCAGTTGTGTTCGAGAGATTTTAACCAAATACCAATAACAAAAAAAGTATAAATGAAGTAATCATACAATAACCATCACAAAAAATACACTGTGATATTATTGAAAAATGTAACTGAAACATTTTACATAGCTGCTCTAAACGCTAACTTCAAGAATTTTCAAACCACGGTTAATTAACGAGACGGTAAAATAATTGGTAAACTTAATAAATGTAAGAATTTTGCATATTTTTGTGTCGCTAACATTAAAATACACAAAATAGTAATTCCACTACGTTTTATTTCTATATAAAATATCTAATTACATAATATTACACTCGGTAGCATTAATTTTTTATACAATAGTTAAAAAAGACAAACATACATTTGACTGTCGAATTCGATGTTGCCCGAAACATCCTCCAAGGGACGAATTCTCCTTTTCTTTTTCCTTTCGACAACAGGATCTGTTGACTTTCTATATCAGGATAAGAAAAAAATAATAATCAATTATATATGGCGATCATTTAATAATAGTGAATAAACTTAATTTAAATTAATCAAATTTAAAATTAATTATTGAAATTACATAAGCTTTGGAACAATATTTATATAATATATTTTTCAAAAAACTATTTTGGTATATGATCATTTAATGTATAACTAATTGATGGTGTTGAACTTTGTAATATTCAAGGAATCCCCCAAGAAAGCATTATAATCAAGATTTGTATTAATTGTTTTTTGTTTACTTTGCAGTACTAAACAATTTATCAAATTTCTTTATACACTAAAATAATATAAATCGCTTGAAATGTTGCGCCACAGATGTTATTAACTTCGCATCACTGAAAAAGGAAATCTGATAAACGAATCAAATGATAGATATGCAATATAATATCTACTTCATTTATTTTCATGAATTCAATTAAATGAATAAAAATAATTAATATTCATGATAGAAGTTGTGTTTGTAGAAACATATTTAACAAATTTATCTATAACACTCCTGTTAGTGGATCCGAAGGGACACTTCGATCACTTAAGTAATGATTATTTATTTTATGTACTATAATATAGCGATAGTATCTTATTATTATCTAATATTATTACACAAAAAAATTATATAGGTAAAATTAAAATGACTGATATAGCATATCAATTAATTAATGTCTGTTGTAAAAAATGACATAACAAATGCTGGAAAATGTGGAGAAATTCTTGTTATTTCTCTCACTTATAAATCATTAAAAATAACAACCATTTATTGTGTTGATTTTGGTTGTTTCCGTTATGTAAATGGTCTGATGTTAATGAACCGTAATGATGGTCAATAATGGAGTTACAGGAGTAATGGACAAATGTGTCCTTTACTATTTTTATATAAACTGTATCAAGTTGTCTTCAGTTTACTATGAAATCCATTATAATTCGCCATCATCAAGCCACTAGATGACTTATAGTTTATTACTTTATATTATTATTATTTTACTTTCCAAATCTTTTTTTATCATTTGTGCCAACCTTCTTGTATAACACTTTTCTTGCCGACTTCATTATTATTTTAATATATAATGCATATTTATATTTCCTGGTATAAGTTAGTTGTTAGTTAATTTTTCTTGTTTTAATAGTAAATTTTTTGATGTATTTTTTATAACTAATCAAACTATATTTATTGTTTGAAACAAATTTATTGATTGTAAAATCATTTTATTTTTATTTACGAGCACAACGTTTGCAATATACCTAATTAGTTATAGTTTATTTTTAAACATATCACCAAACAATTAAATTTTGTTAACAGTAAAATTCAGTTATAGCATATTTTTACTGTTTTACTGTTGCCTTCGTTTAAGCGAAAGCGCTACAGGATTTTAATGTCATTATTATACAATGTCATTCTCCTCTGTTCCAGGCAAGACAGTGAGGACATAAATAACTGTTTTAATTTCAAACAAACAGCCAACGCACTCCTGCGCCTCAGCAAGACTCTTGACAGCCCCGGCGATGTGCGCCGGCGACAGAGTGGAGACAATGGCGGGCCAGGCGGCCAGCGCCATCACCCGGGCCTGCAGCAGTCGGTAGCGGGGGTCGTCCAGAGTGGCCAGCACCTCCTGGCGTTGGACGGGGGTGGGAGCCGACATCCGTTGGAACAGCCGGCTGGGCCTCCGGGGCTTGTCTTGTGTGGAGAAGTGGAGGTGAATATTGGGGGTGAAGGGGGGGGGGGGGGGGGGGGGG
>JAUZND010088749.1:0-15352 GCA_034780555.1 Coelogynopora nodosa
ATTTTGTAATATTTAGATTTATGTTTTTGTATAGACTCTGATTACACTTCTGTGTAGATTTTGTCTTTAAATAAAATAATTATTATTATTATTATTCCCAGTTAATGAGCGGATAACCCTCCCACACGAGAAGAACCGCAGTGTCTCCCCAAGGAATCGAAGAACTCACTCCAACAGTTCTGCTTGGACTCTACGGTCGTTGCCTGACCTTCCGGCACGATTGAATCCACTCAAAAAGTATGTACGTCAAGTCCCTGCCTAGACGTTTGCATTCCATGATGGCTTAAGAACCTCCCTAGTTGGGCGCTCCTTACCAGACCTTTTCGCTCGCAACATCCATATGTGGATCCGCCCAGTTTGCCCTATTCCAATTCCATTTTAGTATTGGTTTCCCCTCAGCCAGGATATTGACCTCCAAGTCAATCTCACTGAGTATTGGATAATGATCCGACCCCAGGCCATTTAAGCAGCACCACTCTACCTCTCCCATGCGGGAATTGTGTACCACTGAAATATCCGTCGTACTCAATCCGCCCGTCACAGATAGATTAACCCGTGTCGCTGATTCGTCATTCAGACAGCTCAGGTTATTTACCCCTAACCACTCTTCAATCTCTCTCCTATCCAAGCATGTCAGACGGCTGGAATGGATCCTAGGATGTCAAGTACCCGTTGAGATCACCTACAATAAGTTTATTTAGAGAAACCACCAAACTAGAAGGATCACATCATGGAACCAGGTCGTCCTGTCCAGTTCACCTCTCAGGGGGGCATACAAATTCACAAAGACATGTCTACCCTAGTTTCTCGTCTTTATTTCTACAGTCAAACATTCCAGTATCCCCTTCTCATTAGCCGCCCTAATCTTAGCTGCTTGGAGGAAGAGGATGTCATCCTTAACAAAAGTCATGAGCCTTCACCCTTCACCCTTGCACCGTCAAGGGCAATGGGTCGGTCCCATCTCCCGCCTAATATAGCTGGCTCATCCCTGCACCCGGGAGCTAAGCTTCCACAATTGTGGCAGAACCAACGGTAATAAACCCATTAAGTAACATAATTAATAGTAGTAGTAGTAACTGTAGCAGTTGTAGTAGTAGTAGTAGCACAATTCGTAATAATATATAGTCTGTAGATAGAGCGATTGGAAATACAACCGATCGTGTCGATAGTAAGAAGCGAACTGAATTTAGCCACGTAAACTTGTCTACTTAAACCGATTTGTGAGAGAAAAATAAAATCTGGAGGAACTATTCTAAATACGACCGATTATGAAGAGTGCAGAAAGCAGATTGAATTTTAGCTGCGAAAGATTCTCTATTTATACTTTTTCAGATAAGAAAATTGGGGCTGGGTGATTTATTATTATTTTAAAGATTTTTGATTATCATTTATTTTTGAGAACAAGATTGTAAAATTATACTTATAACCTACAGGAAATACTCTTCTTAATTTTTTTTCATTACTAATGCCGTATCGGGAGCAAAAACAATATAATTTTTTTATTATAATAATATATTTTGAAATTTTAATTGGGGGTTGTTCAGGGTTAGGGGGAGTTGAGAGGGGGGTAGGGAGGGATAGGGGGTATGGCTAAATATCAAGTATCATGGAAAACGGTCAAGAGAGGGGGCCGAATTGACACTTTCTATACTACTGTAGCCTTATCTGTCAAATACAACTGATTAGAAGAGAAGAAGATATTCCAAAATAAAATAGGTGCTGGATAACGTTCAGATCATATTTACAAACAAAATTAATTGAATTATTTACTTCAAAGTTATACAACTTACTGCAGAGTTACAGTAATTTAATAACTATGCAAAAAATAAGTAAAATACAGATTGTTTTTCGTAATAATACAGAAAAAAATTGAAACAACATTATACCTAATTTTATGCAAAGTTGCATTTAAATTTATAAAAATTACTTTGTACATTTCATATGCAATACATTTAGTAAATTCCGCAAAAAAGCAATATGTAATAATTACGAAATATGCTATTTAAAATTTTAATTTATGCAAGATATTCCGAAATTTTGTTTACGTAAGATAATATCAAGTTGCTTCATTTATGTAAAGCTTTTTTGCAGTTTATCGAAGGTTAATTGACGTTTAAATTTCAGAACATAATTGAAACAATTTCAAAATACAGTTTTACCTGCACAAACTGCTCCTTGTTTAATGAATCCATACATGCATCTACATGTATAGTTTCCTGGTGTGTTTGTACAAACAGCATGTTCCTCACAGGTATTATTGTCATTGGAGCATTCGTCAACATCTAAAAAATAATAATCATTTTTAAAAATCGTTTGTAGTAATGTATTTTGTTGTTTCAAATAATTTATTATAAATGAAATAATGTTCAATATAGATGTGCGTAATCTAGTACGATTACAAAAAGAATACAAATTTTAAATTGATTGACGTTTCAGGAATGTATTTCCCCTTATCAATAAATTAAATTTATGTTAAAATACAATTATGAAAAGCTATAAATTAATTAAAATATACATTAAAATTTTTATTTGAAAACATTAATAATATATTTATATACCCCATATTCTTATCGGGAAAAGTATAAATAGAGACGACTTCACTGTTAAAATTCATTCTGCTTCTTGCTCTTGACACGAATGGTAGTATTTACAATCGCTCACTTCGGATTTCATTTTATTTTAAATATACCAGTTTACCTCAGTCTGCTTCATACTATCGACGGTGTTTGCATTAACCTGTGTTATAATTTTACAATTTTATTTTATTTCTACTAACTCGATTCGTGCATTTTTTGAAATCATGATTTCTAAATTTGGAAGTATATCTGACATTTCAAGCGAACAAGATGTTCACCGTGAGATGTCGAACGTGGAGGAGGAGGAGATGAGCGAGGAAGAATTCATCAGGAGGATGAAATATTATCGCGGAGCTGGTTAGCATAATGTTCCAACGTCGCCAACGTTGCCAATGTCATCAATTCTTCTTGCGTCATCAGCGCCACTAACATCATCACTACAGCCAGCGTCACCGCCTATTCTGTACATTCCATCTTTTCTATATATTCAGGACACTACGTATGCTCAGTTCGAGTAGGAATTATTGGAGTTCAACACATCTCGGTCCGATCAAATGGATTCTGAGTCGGAGTTTTGGGTGCGTCTTCTTATTGAAACCCATTATTAGTGCATCAAATCGTGTACAACCTGAACTAGTCTCTAATGATGATTGTATCTCAGTTAGTACACAGCTTAACGTGATAGATAGTTTATGGAATCAACTAGCTGTTATAGATAAAGTCGCTCCAGCCTAAGCCTCTATTCCTATTCCCTCCTTAAAAAGTAAATATATGTATTGATCTGGATTCTGATGTGGAAGAATTGGAGACATCATCTCACTCAACTAATATAGAGTTAACGATGGTCAACTTGAACCGTGTTCGTCTCGTCAATATTCACCAATTCAAGTATTGCTGAGTGTAACAACATATTTAAATGCGGACAATGCAGTTCACATTTTAATTATCTTGAAATACTGAACATGCATGGAAGAGTGCATTATCCCGATGGACTTCCTATTATTCCGGAGGAAGTGTGCAACTGCATTTGCAGAAGAGTGCCACAACGCAGCCGACGCGGGAGGACGCAATATGTGAGATTCATTCCGAATGATGATGATGTACAACCAATTGATTTTTTTTTCGAAGCCGCTACTCAGCTTATTGACTCTACGATAAGTCTTCTATTGCAATCAACTCGAGATGAGTGTAAAGTGCATCCTATCCTAGAGGTTAGAACCGCTCAGCTAAAAATTCATTGTTTCCCTCAACGTGACTGTTCTCACTCCAGATTATATTTCCGACATTATCAGTGGACTACTCGCAAAAATGGAGCATTTAATTTAAGGTGGCAGCAATTGGACAATATTAGGAGTCAATTATTTCGACATGCGTGTGACAAAGTACTACTCGGTGCCAGATTATCGCGGTAAAGCAGATGATATTGATCTTCCGAGTCGGTTACAAAACAAACAGGCTGTGATACACTTTACAGAGACTGGAGATCAGTGCTTCAAATATTCTGTTTGAGCTTGTCTATGTACATTCACACGAATTTAATTGTAATATAAGATACAGACATCACAAAGCCAAGTACAATTGGACAGGTATTGCGTCTCCCGTTAATGCTCGTGATTTTATCACCTTAGGGCGCCACAATCCGGGTATTTATCTTAATTTGATTGAGTGGGATGGGGAAAATGAAAGCCACCCGGTAAAAGTGCTCAGAGCTGCAGGCATGTCGTCATCGGAAACACCAGGCAGAGTAATCAATATACTGGCGCTCGAGGATTTGGCTCATTAACTACCCTTAGTCAATCTTAATCGACTAAATGGATGTCGCAAAAAAAAGCCAATTCCAACCGTGCTCATGCCAACAAAGTATGTGAATGCTGTCTGCAACCATTTAAAACTGTGAAACTGCTTTGTGAACCTCGCGACCTATTGTATGTTACTCAGTGAACAAACATCATGAGAGACAGAATATACCCACATAGTTAACAGAAGAAAGGGTGGAATTGCTATATATAGACGCCAATAATCTATATGGAAACGCTCTTTCACAGTCATTACCACACTCGCAGTTTAGATGGATGACTCAGTCCGAAATCAGTAAATTAGACCTCAAAACGGTTGATTTAAACGGTGATACGGGATACATGTGTGAGGTGAACTTGGAGTATCTGCCACATATTCAGGATGTAAGTGAAGACCTACAATTTGCGCCTGAGAAAGAGTTTATATTATCCACCTGGTTGACTCTATTTATGAGTAGTCAGTATAAAAAGCTGTCTTATACAAAGGAGAAATGGGCTAAAGTATAAGGGTACCACGAAACTCTTGTTCACTCATAATAAAAAGGAGAAATATGTTTGCCACATAAGGATGCTCCAGTTCTATCTCAAACAGGCAATGGGGCTATCAAAAATCAACAGAATGTTGCAGTTTCATCAGAAGCCATTTTTCAGAGATTACATTCAGTATAATATTAAACGACGACAAGAGGCCAAGAACGAGTTCGCGAAAGATTACTTAAAATCAAAGAATAACTCTCTGTTCCGGAAGACTTTAGAAAATTCTCGAAAGAGAATGAATTTCTGACTAACCAACAGTGAAGATCATGTGACAACTCTGGCAAGTTGAGCCTCATTTTTGTTAACGACAATATTCAATCAAGACCTATTCGAAGTCCACTTGTGCAAAGAGGCTGCGATGATGGATAAGCAAATTTACATCGGAATTGCAGTTCTCGAACTATCGAAGCTTATAATGCATTCTCTTCGATTTGACAGTATCATGAAGTACTCAAATGAACTTGGTGGTAAATTCGAGATGTTGGCAGGGGATACCGACTCCTTTTTTCTACGAGTACCCAACATCAATGTAGACCAAGTGATATTTCCTCAAATGTTGCTCGACGAACTGTTGGACTCTTTAAATTTCGTAAAAGACCACTCGTGCTACTGAAATCGGTACACTGCAGTATTGGACTGTGTGAAAGACGAGTGCGCCGGCAATCCTCAAAAGGATTGAATCTTTCTTCGTCCAAAGGCCTATAGCCTCTCATCACAAATTGGGTCAGAACATAAGAGAGCAGAGGGTGTGCAAATGTGTGTCGTCAAGAATGTATTGACACGCGATACATACATGAAGGCGTATAATGATCAGGTAGAAGTGAATAATGACCAGACAATATTTGCATCACACAATCACAACATCACGACTCTTCATTATAATTAACGCAGTTCGTCATTCTTTTGAGGATAAGAGGGCATGGATTAGTGTGCATTACAGCCTTCCATATGGAAACCATCGATTATCCGTCTTTTTTACAGAATACGCTCCTCAAAAACCCAGACAAACAATTGCACCTCAATTACCATCATCAAGTGAAACATAAACTGTGAATTGTACATTTTTATATATTCATTCAATCTGTTATCGTCTTCACAAACGTTCATTCTGTCGTTTAGTTGTCCTTTTTAGAATATACTTAGCTGGTGAGATCACAATAAGATCGAAATAGGATGAAAGCCTATAAACAAATTAAACTCTGCTTTATTGTACATATCACAAATATGTTTGGATATAAAGATACTCGACGTCTTCTTAATGCATCATCATCATCATCAAGTGAAGACTCAAACGAGGACTCAAGTGATCAAAAGGAAATTCCCTATTAAAAGTTAAACAATCATCCTACTTATACATTATTCAAATGATATATAGAAGAATTCCACATGACAAACGAGGCACACATGAAGTGATGATATATTATATTATTGAAGAGATTGTATTCCTTTACCGAATGAAGTATCTTTGGAGTGAAAGTGTAAAATTAATCTACACTTTCAAAGTCAACGCTTATAAACATATTTGTTACCTGTTGCTTACAGCTATGCAATTAAACGAACTGATATGGCTCCATCAAAATATATATATGGAATGCCCATACATATCGTTTCAGGAATATGTTTCCCTTTATCAATATATAAAATTTACAATAAAATATGTATTACTTTAAAATGATGTAGAGAAGATTTGGTGATTTTGACTTAAGTATTGAAAAACATGTAATGTAGTATTAATGTTTATTGTTAATTAGAATAGGACACCAACGTATGTCATTTAATGGTTATTTCAATGTTAATTATAACATGACACAAATATTATTATTGGCATATTTTTCGAACTCATGTGGCAATATTGTTATATATAATTATATTTTTCTTTAAATGATTGTTCAAATTTGTAGAAATTTGTTAAACATAATACACTATATACATTTGCCAACCGTTAAGTTTTTCATAAACAGAATATATTTTATTTCATAACTCGTAATGCAATGGCATAGTTTATAAACTTTAATTAGTTGAAATAAAATTATACTATTATGAAATATATATTCCATTATGAGTCAATTTGATAATATAATCGATATACTTCTAACGATATTTTAAGTTATTATTTGGAACTATATAAGCATAAACCGATTATAATAATACTGACGTTAACCACATTTTATAAATTGTTTTTCAATAAAAATAAATCTACTACAGTGGTAATTATTCATTCGAATATAGAACATTAGACAATTAAAAACAATATCAAAATAATCTTACCAAATCCGTATATCTCCACTTCACATAAGATCAGAGAATTTGAATCATTAGATACGATTCGAACATATCTTCCGTTTTCTGTGCAGTTGAGATCCTTCACTTCTTCGGATGTTCCATTATAATAGAACGCGGCACATTCACTCAAATTTTGTTCTGAATCTCCGATCTAAGAGGTTATACGTTAAAATTTTTTTAATTGTACATACAGTTTTGTTGTGATGTTAAGGATTTGAAATGTCCATTTACTAATTTAAGTGACGATACATTTATCATATTTGAATGCACATGTTGTGGCATAGATACATGATATGACTCGATTGAAAATAATTGCAATGTTCATTTAATTATTATTTGTGAAGTCTTCAATATAAGAAGTTTAATGTAATCCATTTTCATTTTGATGAAAAACATTAAATAATATTATGGTTTGACCGTATCTGTATACAGTGAACTCTAAAATAATATTCATTAAATTGCAGTTAGTTGCTTTGTGCCTTTTATTCGCTAATATTTGCTAAAAACCAAAACGTAGAGCAACAATATTGTTAAGGAATCACTTGATGATTGCAATTTGTGGAAAAGTTATTCAACTTATTTTAGTATATCTTTTTTACAGGTGTAAATATGGGGAAAAGTGTTTTATTTTAATTTGTTTAGAATAAAATCATCTGATTTTTATGCTGCCCTAAATTCACGGTGTAAATAGCATTCGATACTATTTCATTCAATACATAAATAATTCCCTTTAGTGATTTTATAAGATTTTCGAAAGTTTGGACTAGTTCATATATCGTTCGTACACTTTGTACTGTTTATAGTTATTATAATGCATGACCAATTTATTGTTGTACTACTATATGAGCAGTATATTGTATTTTATGTTTACTGAAAATAATGTACAATTTTAAAGATCAACTAATAATAGTTAAAAGAATGGTTTCGATTTTATATATATTATTATTAATATAATAATTATTTTTATTTAAATTGTTTGTAGAAACAGGAATCATGTCCCCTAACCTTCCCCCTACCTACCCTGTCTTAAATATATAGTATTTCGCTTAATATATAGCTTATATAAAATATAAGCGAATTTGAATATCAAATTTATTCCGCTTTGAACTGTTGCCACACACGGTCGTATTCGTGCACTCTCGCCTACACTTCACAATTCACAAATGAGGCTATGTATTCTATTTTATTTAAGTAAATGGATACATTATATTCAGATCCTCAATATCACCACAAAACAAATAAAAAATAAGAACCAGAAATTATCAAAGTGACTGTCAAAAAATAAACAAAATTTTATAATAATATCAGGATGGTTTAAAGGAAAAACGACATGAGTTATCATCAAAACACAAATATTACTTAATTTAAAAATTTTACAAACCAAATATAGCTTTTACTCTGTAAAACAGGCCTGGAGTGATAAGATGGCAAGTCAAATGTATTGATTTAAATCCAAAAAAGCAGAATACTAATTGGGACGGGCCGCATTATATATAGAAAAACATGTAACGATCTATATTTATAATAAAAATGGGAAACACTGACTAAACAATGGTGTAAGACTTTGGACCCTTAGCTGACACATTTTATCTACTCATTTTCACTACTACTCATTTCTGACGCAGTTTACATCAACTTTGTTATGTATTATTATACTTCGTGCATTACTTTTATCCTTGTTTAGATAAATTACGTTTTCGGATGTAGATATTTTCAGATATTTCAGACACCAGGGGTGAATGCGTGCACATTTCGTCACCTTTATCATTTTCCTTCTCATCAGCATCATCAACGTAATCATCATCGTTTATAATCCATGCTTGTAGTGACATGGTTTCTACTCCACTCTCGTCTTATCATCATCACAGGGTGTTATTAGACCAACGCGAACCAACAATACTTGAATGAGGAGACGGTTTTTACAATCAGTTGTTAATTGAAACAAATGTTATTGAAACTGCTGTATTTGAATTTAAAAAATTAATTCCAGTAATCTATGACTATTGCACTGGCTATATGACATGTATCTATGGCTATGGCAATGCCAATCGATAGACATAGATTTCTACAGGTTTATATCTCTATGACCTACGTTTATTTTGGGTTCGGTTCTTTATGGACCACCCCGTATATATACACACTATTTTTAATAATGGTCACAATCAAATGCATGTATACTGGGTGATAAAAGAATAATAATACTCTCTCTCGTGTAAGAAGAACAACTTTGGTGGGAACCGCGCGCGTTCGTCATAATGCCAACGGAATTCTTCCATCTGCCAAAGTCTCATGTGACTGGCCAAGAGGAGATGCCCAATATTTTTTATTGTCGTTGGGCAACATTCGTGTCCTACAAAGATAAGTAAACAAAACCAATTCTCCTTTTATCTACTCAACATCAACGGCCACATGATATCAATGGCAAACTGGAAATTGTGCGTAACTCTGACGCCACGAAGTGCATGAACCATCAACTATCTTTGACTTCAGCGGTCCGAAAATCAATGATATGGACTGTGAGTTTGCGCTGAATTTGATTGACATTAGCGTCTTAAATTATTTAATTATATTCACTAACATTTTGGTGAAGAACAAGAAGCGGAGATGAAATCTCGATATGACATTATCGATAATCTAGTGGAATCCTTATGTCTTACTCTTGTGCAAAGAAGAGTACAAAGCCGAATGACAAGAGAAACAATGCTGTAGTCAGAAATGTACAATGTTCATCGAGTTCAAGCGAACATCCTAGTCCTGCAAAAGAGGCCGATGTCGATTTTGTCAAAGTGACAATAAGTAAACTCAGTCTTCCATGTGATATCTGTAAAGGAGCATCTTACAAAGTGCATTGTTCCTTCAAGCCCCATGCTTGTTAGCTTACATGATTGTACACACTATAAACAATGCATCTACGACCTATTACCATTTTTCAGAAAGGACAAGTATGGCTGTGCATAATTTTAATATATATTTTCTGTCATTCATTGAATTATTCTTTGCACATGTGTCTTATTACCATTTTTCAGAAATGACAAGTATGTATCTGGATAATTTTATTCTATATTTTCTGTCATTAATTAAATTATTCTTTGCACATGTATCCTATTACAATTTTTCAGAAAAACAGTACGTTTCTGAATAATTTTAATATTAATTTTTCTGTCAATAATTGAATAATTCTTTACACCTGCGTCCTATTACCATTTTTGTCGCCATAGTTTAACGGTTAAGGATATCAATATCATAAAAAAAACTTGTTTTCAAAGATAGCGTTTCCGTTTATGGCATCATCACTTAATAATTTTCTCATAACCGGCTCCATCGGAACCCCATTTCAGTCGTCAAGCTATTCGGTATATTTCTCAATATCTCTATTTACATCAAAGGAATATTTTCCTTACACATATTTCACATATTTAGAAAAAATAATGAAACGACTCTACGACCTGGGGAATACTTCTATAATGTTCTTTCTAAATAATAATGTACAATCGGAGATTGCTCACGTGATCGGTACAGTTTGTTTATTAGTAAATAAGATAGCTGCACTCTTAAATACTTGAAGTTATATATATAATGTAAATAACTTCTAATAAACAAAATATTATGACACAATTAAATAAACTTCTTCTCTGTTGCCGTATACCAGAAACAACAACAATGAGGTGTTCTTTGAACACACAATGACAACATAAGGTATGAAAACGGTCCAAGGTAAGTTTGATGGAAATAAAAGACGTAGAATGTCAATAATAACATCTACGTAGGATATAAAGGAATGCACCAATATTGATATGTAGATTACGATTCATCTAATGGTTTTACAGAAATTCCTGGCGTACTCTTGTGAAGATCAGAGTAGCGCTTCTGAGCGCCACCTGAGCATGATATAGAGAGAAATTGATATGCGAATTATTATATCGGACTGTTCTTCATTTATTTCAAACAAAATAATAAATTCATAAAATGAGTACAGTAAATATATGACAGCCATTTTATAAAAAAAAAGTCATTATACTTACAAATACGTTGACGTGAAATAATTGTTGGTTCATATTTGGCATATAAATTCTTATTTTATAAATTGCATAATAGCCACGAAGGTCCACCTGCCACCAATTTGGCTGTCCATAATTGGTGGCACTGCATGATCCATTACTGTAATTTGAGTTAGTGTTTCCATCAACAGCAAAACTAGCAAGCTGGAAATCTTTAGTGCTGCTCTGTATAGCATCTTTCCCTCTTGAGATTGGAATATACACTGACAAAAATAAGAACAAAAATTTGATTTAATAAATTGTTCAAACAATAAATACATAGGTATGGGTTTTTAGAATAACATACCTATAAAATATTAACTTACAAGAAAAACAATGTCTAAATAATATTAACCATGTATACTGCTTGAAGAAACGAATATTTGATACAGTTATAGTTAATTTTTTGTAGTGGTATAAACTGATTCATCACATTTTCTACAATTATCACCTCCTACTATATATCTGGCCATTCCACGCTAATAATATGGGGTTATTCATTCGTTGCATACAAATTGTATTTTTATTAAATGTTGATATGCAATTTATACCTAATTCTATTGAATGTAACCGGCAAGGTGAGCATTGGATGTATTGTATATTATAATTCTATATTATTATAGTCATTGATTGAATAATCAACGAATGATGATGAACTTGTTGCAGGTACGTCATCTTCATTCCGCAGAATTATTGCGCGAATATTATTTTCGTACTCTATTATATCAGAAACCGAAATGTGATGGCGAGCAGCATTTTTTGCCGATAGTTTCCAAATCGCTTCTCAAATTTATCACTTTGGATTCTCCCCAAATAGACTGGTACACACAACACACGTATGAACTCATCAGATATCCAAATAAGAACAGCAGTGGTTTCGCATATTGCATTTGTCGCGGGGTCACTGTAATGGTCAGATGGCTTATAATATAGATAATAAAATATATAGACACGATTCTTCTGAGACAAAAGAATCATTGTAGACGTTTCTTTTTTATTGACTTAACAATATGTTTTTTTCAGTTGACGACATTTCTAAATCTTAGTAATATACGTACGGATACAATTGTAGTATGGTTAAACGACAGAATTTCCGGATGTGCTGTTCTTAAGGTACATACCTACACTATACTTTATTGTTTTAACCAGTGGATAATGCGGCAAATAATGTGGATAATTGGGTCATATACTTTGCACATAATTCGGCTTTAATTCTAGTCATTTAAATGTGTTATTAAATTTGTTATTTAAATGTGTTATTACTGCCTTTTCGGGATATAATTATTGAATGGTCAAAGTCGCTACCGATGAAGAAGTATGCTCTACTAACTTCAATGTGTGGTGACACCGACAATGTTTCATTTTTATTTAAATCGATCCAACGTTGACTACGTTTCCGATCTGAAAATATATTATCATTAATATATTCAAATTTTAACTTTTATAATTGCTATTACTGTAAGGCACTGCGCACATCCAAGGCATTTCAGATAACTTTAGAATAATTACTGTAAATACAATCATCAGATAGCTACTATAAAACAATAAATCAATAATAATTCAACCGGCATATAAGGCTTTTGCCTACTCTCAAAGTGTGCAGTCAAATGGTATCGTTGTACAGTGCTATTATAATATCAAAATAGTCGTTTTGACATAATTAATTGAGTGATATATCACTTTAGAAATATGGATATATCCATATATGGATGTCTAATTCTTATATTTTCTGTATATAATTATGTTTTTTTGCTAAATTCTTGGAGCATAACATCATTATTTTTTAATTAAGTGAAAATCAAACAATTCTGTAAAACTTTGATAATATAGGTTATATTATCAAATGACTCAAATGTAAATATTAGTAGTAGGGGAAATGTAGACATAACTCACTGAACTCTCACAATACTAACTACCCCCCCTTACTTTCATCAACCCATTCACCTCATAGCCCACCCCTCCAAACCTAACGCTTTATCAACCCATGCAAATCTATAAATAATAAAAATAGAGACTGTTGCAGTCAAAATGGATTCCACTTCCTCATTCAATCCTTAAACAATCATGTTCTCGCACACTCGTCTAGACTTGATAATTCACTATTACATTATATACTGGTGAAACTCTTTATTAGTGGTGTTTATATCACACAAAATGTAGGTGATGTCAGTATCAAGATTAGTTAAATTGTAAAGTCTGGCATACACGAATACAATAATACTCGTTACTATTGTCAATCTGTCTATTATTCATCGCTGCGAAAAACCTCAACAACGGCCAGCATGGTGAGATCCACTACAAATACGTAATTCTCTTCAAAGTCTAAAAACTACATTTTTTTGTGTGTGAGCTCCAGTATACAAGGCAAATATAAATTATATTTTTCGGAAGATTTAGCAGACGAGATATAAACTTGTTGTATATTGTGACAACGTAAAAAATAATTGTTCACTCCATACGTATTATATGTTATGTGTAGCTTGGAGTAATAACATTGTTTTAGTAATATTGTTAATGTTCTACATATTTCTGTATAATATGATTGATTCATTGGCTAAATATTTAAGATGTATTGCGTATAAAAAAAGAAAAAAGATGCAATCATATAAATAACTATTTTAAAAAATGGATCATTTTATTTAAAATAGTACACGTATTGAGAATTATTGGATTGTATGCTAATACTTGTTTGGAATTAGTTAATTAATACACTGAATGATGAATTATTAAAACTCTATTTTGTGTGGCAAAATTGTAAAGATTTGCATTTTATATATTTAAATAAATGTGTCATCCTTTATTAAAACAAACTGTTTTTAATGTATTAATATATATAATAATAATAACATAATCAAAAGAGAATTAATTATTTAGCATATATATATGTATATACATATGGTAATGTATTCAAAGCCATAACACAATTATTCTCAAACTTTATATAAATATAAAATACATAATATGTAACGTACAGTAACTCTATGTTATAAGTGCACTTACAATTACAAGCTATGTTACAACCAATTGTCGGGGAGTACATATAGACGGAATCTAAGTTGCTGAAGTGCGTTTGTAGTTTTATTGGCTCAACAATGCGAGTTACATATCTTGTGATATATTACAATGGGCTTAATTATTTTATATCTGCAGCGCAAAATATATTCGTAAAGGAATCCATGTTTAATAAAAATGTATCCCTCTCATCCCTTGTTTTTATTAATGCAATGCATAACTCGATTTTGTTAATTTTCTCTTCCCGCTCTCTCACTCTCCCTCTCTCTCTCTCTCTCTCGCCATGTTAGTGCACTATTTGAGTTCAGTATATAGTTGTTGTGCTCTAGCAAAAATAAATAGTAATGGTATGACTGAGTTATATATAAAAACCTGACTCACTGGATACAGAAAACATAAATGTGTATTGTGTGACATTTTGCTATGCAGTGTGTCCTAAACGTGTTATTGGACACATTCATGGTTTTCGATTATCCATAATATGTCTACAAACACACATTGTGGTATTGTATACAAAATACTTTTTTATGAATAAACTACTTTAAATTAATTATTATTGATATGCATTTGTGCAGTCATTGCAAATGTGTTAATTTATTGATGCACCATAGTGTGTCGCTCTCACCACAATCGTGCGACACGTGACAAAATTAATGTGTCAATTGATGCACAACAGTGTGTCGCTCTTACCACAGTCGTGCGACACGTGAATAAATGAATGTGTCAATTGATCCACTATAGTGTGTCGCTCTCACCACAGTCGTGCGACACGTGACTAAATTAATGTGTCAAATGATGCACCATAGTGTGTCGCTCTCACCACAGTCGTGCGACATGTGACTAAATTAATGTGTCAATTGATACACAATAGTGTGTCGCTCTCACCACAGTCATGCGAAATGTGATTAAATGAATGTGTCAATTGATGCACCTTAGTGTGTCGCTCTCACCACAGTCGTGCGACATGTGACTAAATTAATGTGTCAATTGATACACAATAGTGTGTCGCCCTCACCACAGTCATGTGACATGTGATTAAATTAATGTGTCTATTGATGCACCATAATGTGTCGCTCTCACCACAGTCGAGCGACACGTGACTAAATAAATG
>JAUZND010088760.1:0-36840 GCA_034780555.1 Coelogynopora nodosa
CACTAGTTGATAGTTCGGGTTATTTTCATTTCTTATGCATTTCTCATATGAGTTTCCTGTCAATATACTTTTTCTGTTCCGAAGAGGTAGCAGTTTCGCTTCTTTCATGAGGATCTCATTTTAGGATCTAATTTTGTGAAACTATTTGGTTATACAAATCGTACAATTTGAGTAATATTTAAAAAATATATATTTTAATATGTCGTTTTGCACAACTAATTTATTATTTACATACATAATTAATTATTCTTAAATAAAATAGTTTTTTAAATTTTAGATGGTCTCTTGCACTCTGTTTCTTTCTGTATTGTCTTAATTAATTCCGATTGAACATATAAGTGAATTTCACTAAATTATCATGAAATGTAATCACTGTAATATGTGTTATCTAATAATTTCGATGGTCTACAACATGGTTTATTTACAATAAAAGTAATATTTTCTTACATGTTCATAAAATGTATCTTATTTTTTTGTTGTATAGTATGTTCTGTTATGATACTGTTTAGTTATACAAAATGTACAATTTAAATAATATTTAAAATGTGATATTTTAATATACAGTTTTGTGCAAATAATTTATTAATGCTTATAAATAAAATTGTTTTTTAAATTTTAGATAGTCTCTTACATTTTTTGTTTCGTTCTATATTGCCTTAATTAATTCCAGTTGGTCATATAAGTGAATTATTACCTAATTATCATGAAATGTAATCATTGTATATGTGTTTTCTAATAATTTCTATAATCTACAACATGGTTCATTTGCAATTTTTAGATGGTCTCTTACACGATGTGTTTTGTTCAATATTGTCTTAGTAAATTTTGATTGGTCATATAAGTGAACTTTCACCACATTATAAATTCATAATATGTGGTTCCATTTAGTCAGAATCCTCATTGAAATCATCTTGGATTATATGGCCATAATACATCACAGCGGTAAAATGTCTACAACTCTCTCAAATTTCAACCGATTTTTTAAAAATAAGCACTGACTCAGCTATTCTGTTAAGCTATATATTTCATTCTACTATATAAAAAAAGATTTAATCAGCTGTAAATCACTTTCAAATTTGTTTCACTAGCTCATATCTATTCTGAATGTCTATCTATTCAATTTTATTTTTCTATTTAAAAAATTAAAATATATTTATCCTACTTACAAAAAAAGCAGTATGCAAGATTTGGCTTGTGTTCGTAAGTCTTCGTACTAAGTTTGGTTGTCATAAGTAGTAAACATCAAAAGTTATGGACTAAAAACAACCATGACGTCACAAAGGACGTCAATTTTCGTCCAAAATTTAAAAAACTATCTAAAAACCATATTTATAATTAAATAATACACTAATTAAAAAAATTAAGGTAATACAAATATTTATATTATATTTGTCAGTCATTATACCAACTTTGGTTGTCATATGTTACCACCCAAAAAAGATATACCCAATGAAAGATTTTGACCATTTATGATCCATAATGATCCGGATCTTTAAAAAATGGGTTGCGGGGGTAAAAGGTCAAGTGGTGCGGTCGAATCGACTCTTCCTATACTACTACCCTATTGTTTAATATTTTATTTAAACATTTTTTTACATGCCACTTGCATTAGAGGCTTTCAAACTTCCCATACATACATTATGTCCAATATGTGGTATGCATTATATATATTTGAGGTGTTTCTAACTTGAATATTAATTTGAAGTAAGTATTAGTAAATGATGTACCTATATTAATTCATGTCAGAAGATGATAACTATTTAAGCAATTTTCAACTTTATAATATTATCTTGCCTAATATTAAACAAACATTGACATTTATCATGAAAATGTTACATTACCAAAAAAGGTGAACAAATTTTTTCCTAAATAGGTTAACTAACCAATTAAGACTCAAACATTGTGAAAGCAACCATATATGTCCACATTGTTTATATCTAAACTATTTTTGTTTTATGAATATTATCTGTGCAATATGATCATCATTACTTTTTGTTACATACATAACCATAACTTGAATGCAAGATTAAATCAAAATATACATGATATACTATAGTTGTTATAATTTACATCAAATATTTTGCTCATAATAAATATGTACTACAATTAATAAATATAATATTCAGGCATTGTAAATTTCCGGCTTTAGACGGAAATCCGGCTTTTTGAAGCTAAATTATTTGGTCTCCAGATTTGTTCAAAAATGGTGAAAAAGGGTTGGGGGGGGGGGTAATCTCCTTTTCATTCATTTTCATTAATTTTTAATATTAACTTTATTTATTTAACATATTAACTTTAATATTAGTTAGCTTTGCCTGAGATGCCAGGAAATGCATTCTAAAGTCTAAAATCCAAAAAAAATTCCTTGCGAGGTCAGTTTTATAGGCTTTATATGCAGACCACTCGCCATGCAAATTTTGCTTGATAATCGAGTTTACGGCTTTTTCAAAATTCGTTGTTAAATGGCCTGATATTATAAAAATATATAACTATTACCTTAGTTTATTCTTATATATAAAATATTTTACTTTTTGTTTTTAATTACAATTAAAAGTGATTTGACTAAATCTTTGTTTTACTATTAAATAATATAAGCTTTCTATATTTTGACACCAATTCAGAAATTAAGTGTGATTCAAATATTGTCCAGTGTCTTGCTCCACCTATTTTATTAGAGTGTGGATTAACACAATTTGATAGATTTACTTTTAATATATTATCTGACAGTATTTTTGAAAGTATAATGGCAGAAATCGATTTGTTGAATAACCTTAACATATTATTTATTCTTGTTTATATTCATGACATTTCTATAATAATTTTTTTATGTATTCTACATATTCATGAGAGCTTAATAATTCTTTTAGAAACTAAGCATATCATGTATTCTTGTATTTTCAACAGTTCAATAATTATTATAGAAATTTGTAGTACATATTGTTTAGATTATTCCCAATTTGATTGAGTAAAATAATATTCTACATAATTTTGAAGTTCTTATAGTAAGTAGTGTTGTTAATCTAAATGTCACCATAACCAACATTCATAAGGATGATAATGATAATTTTTTTATATTAGGGGCCTACTATTTTTTCAAATAAAAAAAACTCATGGGAACATCACAAACACAAAAAAATTGTTGTTACAAAAAATTACATATACTGTATATGTCACATAATATGTGAATACCTATGATGTATAGAAGTTTGTTGTTTATTTCATGTTTTATAATTAAATAATTGTGTCTCAAAATTTTGAATTTTGTTTTTCTACAGCAAGCTGAATAAAAAGACTTATTTTAAGATATAATATGTTAAAAATATTTATAATATTTGTATGTAGTTTTTGTTACATATGTTACCATCAATTAATTGATAATGAATATTTATTAATGCAGATAACCATAAACAAGTAGACATGATACTAGTAAAGAATCAAATTGATACAAGTTATAAAATTGCACAAAATTAATTTTGAAATTTTTCAATATTAAATGTAATTTTGTGGCCATTACATACATTACCAATTTAAAAAAATGTTATTTAATATTATAACAATTTTTTTAATGAATAATCACAAAGGAAGTCTATCTCTACTTATGAAAGTAAGAAATTCGATTTTAGCACTTGTAGTATTAATGTAATGTTGAATTATGTGTGGAAATGCACTGCTTGTAGAGTAGCCTGAAATTCGGGCCAAGTCTGAATTGAAAAATATTGGCCTGAATGCCCGAAAAATGGCACTTGGCCCGAAAATTTTACTCAGGTAAAGCCCAAAAATAGGAAATTCACTAACACCACAAACAGTCCAAGCTCTAGCGATCACAAAGTCGTATTTATCATTGACCAACCACACCAGTGCATCTATCCCCATAACAGAAGACCTTTTGGAAATTGCTGCATTGGCTCATGCAACTTATGATAGAAGATTAAAAGAAGAAAATAAGAAAGAAAATGAAATCAGCAAGAAAGGAAAAGAAGATGAAGTCCTTAAATTGTTTCAGTGAGAAAAAACTAAAAACAATAGTTTAACTAAGCTGCCTTGGCTGCCAAGGAACAATAAATAAAAAGTAGTCTGGAGCAAAAGGAAAAAATTATGCATATGCAGAAAGACGGCTCTATGAAGTATACAGAAAAGGGAACTTGAATTGAAACTACTGTTGGCAGAAAAAGATAAAATGGAAAGCAAAATAATTCTGCTACTCAGTGCATTTATGAGAGTTTTCAAAACTTAAAATCTCAAAAGATGAAATATGGAATCATCTTCTCCTGGATGCTTTTAAAAGATTCCACATCTATAACTGACTCTCACATTCCAAATGATATTCTTACTACATATTATATCTTAGCAAAATATAAGTCTAATTATTACATTTTTATATTATCATTGATTTATGAATTATTACACTGCCATATATTGTAATATTAACATATTATTGTAACTATGCTACATCTATTTTATTATTGCAACTTTTTCTACTACTTTAATAAATATGTACATTATGTAATAATGGTTATCAATTTTAGAAAAATAGTTTATAAAGGGTATTATTTATAGATAATTTATGTTTGGCCCGAAAATTTTCACTATATTGTCCTAAAAATAGGAAAATCCAGAATACAAGCACTGATATTTATTGATTTAATCAATTAGTTACTAAAACTAAAAACAGTTTGACACTTTCACCGTTTGGTTTTGCTTCATTTGATATTCCGCTGCGCCACAATCATGTCATCTCCATGGCAACTCCCTTCAGGTGGCCCACAACAACAACAGCAGCAGCAGCAACAACAACATCAGCAACGTCTCATATCGGGTGGAGTTCGGCTGGCCACTGCTGGACCGACACGTTTACAGCATCCACAACAGCAACAGCACAGACATGCACAGATACAGCACCAGATTATGACCACTAATCAGGTGGGGTGAAGATTATAAAGTTTGTGTTTCTTTCTTCGTGTAGAAATATTAATGAATCATTTTAATGTGCAATTATTGAACTTCTAATAACATTTAAATGATTTAATATTATACTTCATTTTACACTTAAACGGTGTAACAACAGCTTATTGGTTACTTACAAGTAAGGTATTAACTTTACTGTCTAATAATTCTAACAATATACTAACCCCATAACAATGCTAACAGTACGCTTGACTCCCGGGGTCTCTCCTCATCACCACATACTCTGTTCAGACGCTATTGATGCCCCAGTCATCGTCTGTCCCTGTCCAGGTGCTCAACCAGTGTGGTGTAGCCACTACCAATTCCCCCCTCCCGCTCAACCTCCCCCAGCAGCAGCAGCAGCAACCACAGCAGGGGGGTATTCCCGTCAGTGTCGGCTATCCGGGGGGCCAGTCGCTCACCGTGCAGACGGGACTCACCAGTGTCACAGGTAGGGCCGGGTCCGGTCTCCTTCGTCTTGGTTTATTGATTTATTGATCTAAATTGTATCGAGGGTTTTAATTCGAAACTTTGGAGAGCGGTTATACATAATAATATGAGAAAACTCATTTGTTATGCATTATAAATATATTATTGAATATAAACTTGTGGACAATGGTAAAAAGTTGCACAATATATTATTTTTCATGTTGTATTTCAATATCGGTCTGACATTTAATAGTATAATATAGATACTCTAGTGACTTCATTTAACTACGTTTTTTTAAAAATTAATTATGTAGTACAGTTTATACTTTTTAATAGGATCCTAGATTTTTATTGCCACTTGTATTAAAACTGCTAAAAAACAATAGTCAAGTAAACATTCCAATAAATTGTATTTTGTCTTTAATCGACAATATCATTAAACTTTCCTTACAGTTATTAACTTTTGTCATTTTCAATCATGACAACAGTCGACCAGTCCGGAAAGAGCTTCAATAATTTATTTAAGGTTGAATGTTTGAAAACTTTTAATTAAAAACCATTCTAAGTGTTTTGGAAGGACTAGAAAATTCTAAACCTGTGAACCTTTTTATATTGTAAGTTCCTCAGCTGTAATACGTACAAATTCTTCAAATTGATGCACATAACAAGGTTTGTACACTACAAAGCATCGAAGACCATTTAGTTTATTTTTTGGTTAACAAAAACTATGGAAAATTTATTGATAACTTTTCAAAAATTCCTTAAAATTATCCATGGTTCTTTTATCTATTGTATTACCAGCGCGAATTTCTCATACTTTACAAAAATGGTATCAAACTTATTTTGTTAGTCTAAAAAACTCGAAAATTATATTTAAAATGATAATTTGAGCCATCTAAAAACTCAGCGAACCATCGAGTATGCCTGTGCCTAAACCGTGCGAACTCTGATTCGAAAGTTTTTTTCTAAACTCCGCTACACTGGCTGTATCACCACACAGGCGGCCCCTCAACAGTAGTCCTGACAACGGCAGGTCTCCTGAGCGCCGCCGGTGCCGCAGGCGGCGGCGGAGGTGGTCCCACCAAGACGAGCAAGAGCAAGTCGAGCAAGCATGTGCAGGAGCAGTCACTCAATGAGGAGGAGAAGGACGCCATTGTCATGCAGAACGTCAAGAATATCCTCAGTCAGCAGCACAACTGGAACCGGGTGAGACTGTACAGTTTCTTTTCTACTTTATTGGAGCGATGTTAGGAAAGATTATAATTGATTGTAACGTTGCACCTATGGATACGTCATCTGGGCTGGTTAAACTGAAATAACTTTAAAATTGCTCACTTTAAACCCAACAAAAATATATTCTGATAAACCTAGTGCTTGTAGTAAGGTAGCCTCAGTAAGAACAGGGTTTATAAATCATTGTTTTTCTCTGTTATTTGCTATAGCTGTTTATATTCTTGCCTATTATTGTTATGTTATTAAGTTTTTGTTTTGTATATTATGAGTATCTTTTAAATAATCGTTTAGTACATAAATATAAGTTAACCAATAAATTATTGTTTTATTACTCCTATAAAAAATTACATTTAACGCCGAACAAATTTAACTTTAAAAACTTATAGTTGCCATAGTTACCTTTATTTTTCCAGTATTATTCCATAATTAATAGTAGACAATATACATGAACAACACACACAGTGGAGTAATCCCTGATTATACTAACCCCCACGCCCCCGCCCACTCCAGGATCAGCACATGAAGCAAGGCGGCAACCAGCAGGGCGGCATCACCACCATCCCCCCCGGGGTGGGCGTGGGCACCAAGAAGCCCAAATCACCCAAGTCTCCCAGCCGCAGCAAGTCGCCCAAGTCCCCCAAGGCGCCCAAGGGGGGCAACAAGATCCTCCAGCAGGCGGGGCAACAGTTGCCGCCCACGATGCAGGGGCCCAGCCCCGTGCAGCCACAGCCTGTAGTACAACAGCAGCAGCAGCAGGTGTTGCAGCCGGCACAGCTGCAGGCTCAACAGCAGCAGACTGCGGTCCATGTGCATCAAGTGGCCAGTCAGGGTAACTCGCCTTCTGCTTACTGTTATTAAGTTGTAGGACGTGCTTTTTTTAGGAATTTGTACTTTTAAGTTGTACCGGTGAAGGAAATTGACTGCGTTTCTATGTTTTGTATTTCAATGTTCTATTTTATCGAATGGAAGCTTAACTTTTAAAAGTAGGCTTGTTGTGTAATTTGTAATGATCATTTAATAATTAAATATTTCGATAGCTTTATTTTTGGTGTTTTAAAATAGTGTATTAGACAAGAGCAGAAAAAATCCAAGTTTAATCTAGATTGATTAATTATTGCATGCAACTAACTTGTAATATTTATCAACATACATTATGAATAAATAGCAAAGTGTTTACACTTATTGAAGCTTATACGGTCCAATTTCGATCTAGCAATAAGAAAAAGAATGTCTAATATCCTCGAAAAGTGAATATTGATTTATTGGACAACCAGATTATTAAGGGGTCCAGGCGTCGTGGAGCCGTACCTTAATGGAGGTGTAATAGTGGTATTCGAGGTGGGTTAGATCTTTTCGTTGAACTAGTGATGCAATATTTAAAGATTGTAATAATATTGAATAGAACTACTAGCCGAATGTAGTTTATAAAATAGTGTATACCCTTTCTATAAACCAGCTTTTCTGCTGCTACGCTAGACATAAGTTATGTTACTTATGCTTAGTTATCAACTCTGACACAAGCTTCTAATAATACGTATCCCTCTCCACTCCACAGCGGCCGTAGCAGCAGCCAACGTGACCCTGCCTGGCATCGCTCAACAACAGCCCATCCACCAGCTGTCAGTCGCTCCCCACACCTCCCCTGTGGCCGCCACTGCCCTATCCCGGTTCACACACAAGCAGCAGCAACAGCAACCCCCGCCACCTCAACATCTGCAACACAAGGCAACACCGGTCAAGAAGCAGCAACATCAGCAGCAGCAGCAACAAATGACGATTCAGAAGCAGCAACAAACGCATGTGCAACCTCTGCCCAATGCTGCCGCTCTACAGCAGGCTCAGCAGAAACAACAGGTCTGACACTGACACGCTCCTTTCTATAAATATGTTTAGCCCGTGCACGATATAATAATAAGAATAGGTTCTAATAAATTAATATCGATTTTTAAAGTTTAAATAGATGGATGTCTCATTTTGTGTTAAAAAAATATTTGAAAAATTATGAGGTTAAATAACAAATCTAGCCTCATAAAATCAATGTAACTGTGACTCCATTAAACTCTATACATCCATATTTGTAATAGGTGTCTAAATATCGGTGGATTTCAGGATAGTTAAAAATAAACAATTATATAAAGACGTAAACGAAAAATTATATGTTTTCAGTTTACACTTCTTTTCTTGTTAATCAGTATGTAAAAAGGAAATGTATATAATTTTTATTACTAGAAAAACTAATTGTTTTCAGAAAAGTCTCAATACAGCGTCTCTAGGCCTATGTAATGAAACACCTTCAATGTAAACCATTTTTATTTCAAGGGGAGTGGTTGTTGAAATATATGTTGATAGAATAAAGAGAGAAGCAACAAGGATGCAGAAAGTCGAGCCAAAAATCAATCGAGATGTTGGATAGGCCTCGACAATTTTTTATTAGAAATCGATTTATGTACTATTTTATAAATATCACAATATTTAAACGTACATATTATGATACATTACAACTACATTATAGAATTATGTTAAGGAATTTAAATTATGATTGTAATTTGTATGAAGTGTATTTATTCTGTTATTAAGTATTGTTTTGTAATTTAAATACGAAACTTCATTCAACACAAGCTATTACTCGATCACAATTTCCTTTTTATTATGTATTATAAAATAACATGTTTGTGTGAAATAATCAGCAGAAATATGGGAAAAGTTCGATGGTCAAAAAAAATTGGGGTATATTTTAATATAAAATGTGAAAAACCCTAGAAAAATATCGGGACTTTTTTTCTCAAATATTTCATATATCCTGGTCTAAATTAACTTTAGAGCATAGTAAATGTTAGGGACGTCATTTATATCTTCAAGTAAAAGTTTTCTCTCCTTGACAGATCCAACAGCTCCAACACCAGCAGCAACAACAGCAGGTAGTGGTAACCACGCCAACCTCCCTGGACCAGGTGATGGTCGGTGGTGGTCCAGACCCGCAGCACACCCAGCAGCACCTGATCCATCAACAGCAGCAGCAGACTCAGCATTCGATGGTGCAGGTGGTGTGTGCCTCACAACAGCAGCCACATCAGCAGATTATGACCCCTGCCGCCGTCGCTGGGATCACTTCTCAGGCGGGGCATCATCATCAGGATAAGGTGAGCTGGTTGGGAACAAGCTGAGCTGCTGCTTCATTCCTACTCGATAAGCATGCAGAACCAATGTGATCCACAATAGTTGCTTTAGTTTTTGATTCACCTACTGTTTCAGCATTCTGTTTCAAGTTTCTCTATTTCGTGTTTATTCTTATTCTCAATCTACGAAGTTAATCATAAAGTCAGAATCTTGAGTTCATTCGCAAATATACTTTTTTTTATAATTGACAAAACATAGTTTACAGTTCTTCCTAATTTCTATGTTTATAGAAATTAGTTGACACTTTTAGCTGATCATTATATTATTATGGTAAATAATCTTGTGAATTCTAAATATTAACAGCTGTATAGAAAATCCACTGTTTTCCCCATTTATATTATTATACGAAAGTAGCTGAATATAAAGATGCTTAAAGATAACGATAATACAATAAACATAGTACATTTTTTGTGTTATTGAGATTTGATGATAATTATTTCAACTTCAGCCTAAACTTTCTGTCTTATTGTACAAGCTAAACGCCTGAGAATTGACCTCCCCCCTCCACCTCAGGTGAACACCTTACTCCCGGGGGGGCTTGTCTCCCAGCAACAACATCTACAACAGCTGCCCCCCTCCAGTGTCATGACTCATCAACAGCAGCCCGGCGGTGTTGGTATCCAACAGCAGCAACAGCTACAGGCGGTACAGCAGCAGCAACACGGGCCCCTCCAGCCGCATCAAGCCCAGGCCTGGGGGGTGCAGCAGCCCCAGCAACCGACGCAACATACGGTCTATGCGAACCAACAGGGGCATCAGTATGCCCAGGCCAATCCTGGACATCCGGTGAGTTGTTGAGGGGGGGGGACCAGGACACCTTCGTTCTTGCCTTGTCACACTCGCGCCGCGCTCTTGGCAGTGTTGGGATTTGTAATCATATTATTGTGATTGAGCAGTTCTTTTTACCTGCATTTTTATGTATCATTGTTTATTGGGTATAATAAATGTAATGGTTGATTTTAACGTTTCGAGTAACTTAAATTGATATACCTTATTATTTGTACATTTTATATTTCTAGTTGTGGTACAAGGTGCGTGCCCCCCCTTGAGAACCCTTGAATTTTATTGTTACGCTTGAAAACACTTTTAGTGTTATTGTTACCTTTGAATTTTTATCTTGGATTAAAACTTTAAAACTTGAACTTGTTTTCAGAAAAGTATCAATACAGTGTTCCCGCTGTCTATAAAGTTAAACAAATGTATCTATCCAATGATAGGTAGGGCATTTAATTGTCAATTGAATAAGGAATTTACAAATTCTACTTTTTGCTTTTGATATATGGCTACTATTTATCATAATTTTGTTACCTGAAACGTAATCAATTTACTTATTATAGGTTAAATTACATACTTGAAAAATAGAAATTGCTCCTTGAAAATCCTTTGAAACCCCTTGATTTCTGAACAGAATTACACGTTCATACTCTGGAGGATTAAATACTGATATTCCGACAATCTTGTCTGTACTCTGTATTTATTATTTACTAACATTTTACTCATCTACTTATTTTTCAATTCCTAAAGTAAGTCATCGATATTTAGTGTTTTCAATTGGCATATATTATATTTTTGTAAATTAGTTATTCGCTAATTCTATATTTTACTCTGTGTTTTGTATGTTTACTACAATAATTGAATCTTAATTGCAAATTGAGTAAAGATTAGTTTTTCTGTTCTTTTCTTTTCATGGTTTCTATTTTCTCTTTTTTATGTTTAATATTGTTACATGTCGGTAATTATAATTAAAATAAATGCCTAATATAGTATTTAGTAATGCTAATATGATTGAACTGTCTCACGTTGATTACCCCGTTCACCTCTCCTTTCTAACACTACAGTCCAATTATGCCAGTCATTGGAGCTGGAACCTGCACCCTCAACATCAGGTATTGTTTACCCTCCTCCCTCCCCAACGCCTCGCCTCCCTCCTCCACACACCATTTACACGTCGCCTATAATTCTGCCTCCTCCCATCTATCAGGCAATCAACAGCCTGACTGATCTATAGCTAAAGCTCACAGTATATTATAGGGCCTATCATATACTACTATTCCGCTCTCTCTCTCCCCTCCCCTACCCTACCCTCTATCTCTATTGCTCTGGTAGAGTGCTCTCCCCCTCACTTCCACTCTTGTAAAATGCTAATCACTAGCGCGGCATGTTGTTCAAAATTTTAGTGAAGCAAATTTCAGACTAGTCTTCTGATCATTAACTCTCGTGATAATATTAGAAAAACTAAATGTAAAAAGGTTAATTTCTAAAAAGGTGTATTACATTTTTTTATTTTAAGATTATGTTTAGACACTTTAATTTGATTTTCATTCTTGAAACATTCATGATTTTGCCGAATAAATCCATCTGTCTACCCCCTTTGTTGGAAATTATTATCGACGTTAAATTATTACACTTCCCGACCGTCAGACACTATAACGCTATAATATCTAAGTTATTAATTATGTTTAATCTTTCGTACTATTACTAACTGTTAACTAGTTCCATTATATCCAGTTAAGTAATATTATGCTTATTTACTAATTTATCCTGTAATACACCACCATCCTAAAGATACTATTTTCATGTACAATTATATAACCAATAATAATGTGTCGTGACTTTGACTGACGCATCCCCCTTTATATCATACATTCTTTAATATTCCATTTTATCTATTAGTCGAAATGTTATCCCAATTTAGCTGTAGCCTAGATGCTTATCGCTGATTTAGCCGCCTGCAAGTGTTGCTTCATAGCTATAAAATAATAATAATATGCAGTCAGACAATGCGATTATTTCTATTAACTTAGTTTCCGTTAGTACTATTATTACCAAATTTGGTCATCAGCCCCACTATAAATTTCAGAGAGGGGTTTAGTTCCGTTTGCTACATAATAATTCAAACGCATGTTTGCCACTATATAGAATACTTCTTCTGTATTTTCTGCAGAATCCGTCAGCTGCCTCACACCGCTTTTACTGAGTAGATTTATGCTGTTTATTTTATATATGGAAATATTGTTTATTGATTTAAATCACTGATTTACTTACTATCAATGCAGATTTAAAAAGCACACACATAATGATGACTTTCAATTTGTTTTTATACTTCCTTTTGTGGGTTTCCCGGATTTATGTGTTTTGGTGACGGTAAATAATGGGTAGCAGTGATTTCTATCCGTTGAAAGTGTATAATAGTGTCGGTTTGTAGAACTGTGGCTTTTGTAGTTTTCATTCTATTATATACGTGTATTGTTTTTAAATTCGAAACGTTCTGATACACATCCTATTATATACAACATTTATTGTATAATTATTTATTCTGTTTTCAGATACTAAAACATCATCACTGTTTTTATTATCATTATTTTCTGATTTTTAAATTCGTCGGGAAATTAACAACATGACAAATTATACTATTTTAACCTTCCATTTTGAAGTATGCTTTGTATTTGTAGCACATTATTCCATTAATGTATTAAATAAGTGTATTAATTTATTAATTAATATATTAATCTATTATCAGTGTCATGACTATAGGTTTTTATTACCCTTTAGTTTGCTTAAATTTGTGGTTTTTATCATTCTTTTATGTAAAAGTTTCAATATCAAGTTGTTGTTGTAATAATAAAATTAATGTTTCAAAGAAATGCTTTATTTATTTTCCGTTCAAGCATACTATACATAGCTGAAAACACAAACTCATATTATTGTGTCAATGCAGTCAAACTTTGATTATTGTATATCGTATGATATAATATTTTTATAGTGTATATTTGCATCCTGTTAAGATCTGGTTTGATATATAAATATTCCGAAATTATGATTTAAAATATTCTTATTATTGGAGTGATTTCAGAGAATGTTTGTTAAAAGCTACCTACAAAAGGATATATTATGAGATGCAACAATTTGACTAAACACTTTTCTATTACCCATATTGGTGTAGTTTTGTAGTAAGGCATATTACTTATATTAAGGCATGTTCCTTAAAGTTTTAAAAATTTAGATAAGTCTTGAAATTTTAGCACAATATTTCAGATCTTCGAGAGCATAATGGTAGATTGAAATATTTTCATATAACTTGGAAAGTGTTTTTACTTATTGATGTTATACTATTCAAAGTGCTTTTTTTACGATTTGTTTGTGGTTTTAATAAGTACTACTTGCAATCCAGTCATCAGTAGGGAGACTAGGGTACACCTGATGAGAGCTGAATAGCTCGAAACCGGTAGTGCTCTGTGACTGTCTCTCTACTGTTTGTATAGACTATGCGCTTAGTGCTTACTTATTATAAACAGTTTTTCTCTGTTTTGAGCATTAATCTGTGTCCTACATTTTATTTTATGTTATTTTTTATAGTAACGCATATCATAGCAAAGCAAATGTAGTTATAGGTATGTTTTATCTTTTTGTTTTGTTTTTTATCCCTATATACTTTGACAAGCTTTGAATGGTTCTCAATTGTTTCTCACTTCTGCCTCGCTCTTTGAACAAACAGAATCATGATTCCCACACTCCTACTGTGTCTGAACCGCAGATGTCCCGGCCGCAGCTGATGCTCCCCAACACCCTTGCTGGCCAACAGGTTGTGGGCGGGGGTGGTCTGCCCCCCCCTCCGCCCAGCATGGTGGCACCTCCTCACCCTTCCCCCGTGCCCGGGCCGCCAGCCCCTCCTCCTCCGCCCACCCAACACCAGCAGCAGCAGGCGCATGTTGTGTTGACCGGTGGACAGGCGGGACAGCAGGGGCACCCGGCGTTGATGAGACTGCCGCATCCTGGAGTGGGGGGTGGGGCAATCTTCCCCACCGCTCAACAGCAAGCTATGCAGCACACTGGTGGGTTGAGACAATAGTATTGTTCTGACTTCTCCATCATCGATTCACAAAACAGATGCTTCATAAATTTTTGTTCGTCATTATCAGATTTTCAAGAAAAAGCTTGGTGGTGAAGGAACTTTAATATTGTAATAGTTACAAGTAGGGACTTTATTCACAAGAGAGGAAAACAAGCAAAACCAGAATGATTTCCGGGTATTTTACATGTAAAAGTATGTTATATCAGTTTATAATAGTAGTCAAATAATATTAATTTATATTTATAGTTAAATATATTTAATATTATTAGATATAACATTTATGTTTCTGACGTCAGATAATTCGATGATTATAAATTATCCGTATATGACGTGTATGCATTTCTTTCTATTAACACATCGAATGAATGGCAAGGCTGTTGGACATTCTTCATATTGAATGCATCAGACTCGGTAGACAAGCTAGGAGGTTGGTGTTTTCCAAGTCTGATTGTTTTCAAGTGAAAAATGATGTTATAGTTTACTGTAAAGCAGAATTTATCTTTTAATACTACTGTATTGTAATATCTTTCGAAATATTATTTGGAAGCCGGTGATTTTTTTATATGTGCCACAAATTGAAAATGAACTAAATTATACAAAATTTGTAATTTGTTATTTAACTTAAATTATTTTAAATTCAAAATTTTTGTTTCTGCTTCTATTTGACAATTTTATTTGTGAATTTAATCATTCGATCACTGTTAACTTCCATATTAATCAATATATAGTCTTCTCCCATACGTGGATAATTGTTCAACCAGGGAACCAGAACCCAAATATATCTCACACCCTGACCTCCACTTCAGACGTGATCCGTACAGCCCTCTCTCGCGGCCCCGACGTCGTACACCCAACAGTCCAACAGCAGCTGCCACAACACCCCAACAACCCTCTGGGTCCCCCCACCGCCACACTTCAGCAGCAGCAGCAGCAACCGCCTCCACAGCAGCTGGTCTCCCCATTCCTGCCCATGGCAACGACAGGAGGAGGGCCCGTCGGCTCCTTCATCGGTCCCACCACGAGCCCTGGTGTCTTCCCGGGGATGCAGCAGCACCACGCGCAGCCAACACTTCCCCACCACCACCCGGGGCAGCAGTCTGCGGATCTCAGGTAACTTCTGCGAACACCTGAAATGGTTACATTGTTATTTGGTAGCGGGTTTTGTTTTCAGATATTAATTTTAGGTGATATAATGTGTATTTATATCATCATGGTTATTGCTACTTCTAAAGTTGTTAAATAATAAAGTTTTTGAATAATAATACATCAATTGTAAATACTCTAAAGTTTCTATAAAAAATTCTGTATCGTATTTTCTATTTTACTAAAATTATTTAGTCTATCATACCCTGTTTTTATTGTTTAGTTACATAACTTCAATTCACGATAAGTATGATACATCTGATAACCTCTTGGTAGTATTTATTAATAATATGTTATTCATGGTGTACAATGAATATATTATTATCTATCCCATATATATATATATTAATAAAAGTTAATAATATTTATATAGTTTAAATTCAACCAACTGTTATTATTTATAGCATAGTTCGCACTTAATTTTATTTAGTCCGCATAATTGTCATTATCCAACTTATATTATTATAGCTACTGAGAGGACCTTTAAAGGATTGATAATCTCAAAAATGTTGTAAAACAAAACTGTAAAATGAATCTACTACATTATAAATTAATAATAGTATTAAAAATGTATCTTAAAATGATGTTTGGCCATTTATTTTAATGACATTACATGGCGGTTGCACAAATTCGATCCTGTTCGACACTTCGAGACAGAATAATAATTAAAATCAGTTCCTTGGCTATCAAAATATTGATTGACACCTTGAACCGCTGACTATATAACCGCTTTGTCGTGTGTAATATAATTATAATACTAGAGTTGAATTCGTATTCAATGTCCCTTGAATAATGTCCATGCAATCGACCCTGACCACCAGCTCCCTGGTGAGCGGCGGCCCCGGAATGGGCGGCGGTGTAGGCGGGGCTGGGGCCGCGGGAAGTCTCCGCCTCCCCCAGTACGTCTCCGTGGAGGGGGGGGACGTCTCCAAGACGCCAACCAACTGTCTGATGGGCTGCGTCGTCTACATCTTCGGCTATGTGGAGGTGAAGCCGTAGGTGCGCGAGGTCTGGTGTATTACGATGAGGAGGCGGGGAGCCGAGATACTCACGGAGTACGACCCGGTTAGGGTGACTCATGTTATCATGGACCATCAGATGGAGGATGCTGACTTCTTCAAGCAGGTGGGTGTGACAATCGCGCCTTAGTCTGACCCGAAGAGCACGCTGGTCCCACTGGAAAATGAAATATTTTATATCGATTTGATGGTTTTGTTGTGAAATGGTTGCATTAGATTATAATTTGTTTTTCTGTCATTTGTGTCCATGTTTAAAAAAGAGCAACATTTTTTCCTATATATCTATTGTATAAATTTTAATGAATGTTGTATATTTCGCCTTTGTATTACTTGCCTATAGTAAAGACATTATTAATTTATGACTATAAATCACCACATCATACTGTCCCGGCACAATAATTATATAATCGATACGTCATACTATTAATCATAAGCATGCAGTTGTTCAACATGTTGCACCCAAAGTCTATGGGTAGACCTATCTCTAAGATGAGGTTATTACTTATTTTTCTTCTTTTTTTTTGGGCGACTTAGTATATTTTCTTTTTATTTATATTTCTGTATTTAATATTAATATTCAACTTGGTACAACTCCTAATCGAATATTCCGGGACAGAAATTACTACTAGTTGTCTAACCCCAGTTACCCTAACTACTAGTTGCCTAACTATCTCCCAAGCCAACAGTTCCAAATCGTTTAGCTGCAATATGTTCTTGAACTTGTAGTATTATTATTAAGTTATTTTCTAGTCGCATATATTGAACCAAAAACATTGTTAAATAGTACAAAATATAATTAATTTATCTGCTATTGAAAGATTAATATTATATTATCCTATTTTGGTTTCAAGGACAACTAAAGAATAAAATTTTTTAATATGTTAAATGCTTTTTTACGGAAATTGTATAAAGTGACCTCCTATAGTATAAAATAATATTTGACGAATATATGTCTTTGTTTGATTTCTTCAAATTTCTCCGCGGATTTATGTAGAAATTTACACGGAAATCTAGGCCCGTTACATTGGATACCTACAAACTGTGCTGTGATATTTCATTCTAGATAACTCCATTAATATTGTGCATTGGATAGTTACTCTTCTACAATATAATACAGCCAAGACACTATTATCATATTGCCGTCCGGTGGTGTAGCAATGCCCGAGCCTATTTATTATGTCAACGCAGCAACAAAAAACGTCGCTTGTCTGCTGTATTTCCAGCTCAGTGTCCACATCACCGTAGATTATAATATTACACCTTGTTACTTGTGAATAAGTTTGTGTGAAGAGTCTGTCTTTATAGTATATCCATTGACAGTTATTTGTTTTAACATTATGGGGATACATTATTCACACGAAAATTATTATTCCTTAAAAGATTTGGAATTTTCGTTAACGCTTTTAATTTGTAAAATTTAGATCATGAATCAATTTTTTAATTGACTTTACGTAAAAATATTCAATCCCGTATTATTTGTGTATTTTATATCACGCATTATTAAACCATAGTAACTTCTTAATTAATATGAAAGATATATCAAAAAACATTTAAGACGAAGACATTTAATCACATTTTAGACTAATAATACATCAGATCCAAACATTTTATCCCGATTTAATTGAATTAGACTACAGTGTTCACCTATAATTTTCATATATCCATTTGTTGGCTTTGATACGTGTCAAGGCACAATGCTCATATTATTATATAGAATACATGGTGCGAATATTAAACAGTATATTATACTTCATGCCAACTTTACAATTTTCATTTAACTGCCTCTTTTGTTTTTCACGACTCTTTACCAGACTATTTTATTACACTAATATTTTAGACTAATATTATTTTTTAATTGCATAATTAAATTTTAATCTACATTTTTATAGTAGATTTTATTTTTTAACTGCACAAATTTAGGTTAAAAATATATGTCTGGTTAGAAATTTTCCGGGTTGTCCGAGATCCAAATATACAATATATAGATCCAAAATATATATTTCAAATTGTTTAGTCATAATAATATAATGGCTTTTTCAACTTCCTTAATTATCATGAATTATTTTATAGCAGCACATTCTTGCAGTGTGTATATTTAATTAATTATATTTAAAATTATAGGGAACCACCTACTATAATTTTAATAAATTATCACATTTTTTCCGAGGACGAAAAATGTATTGACTCTATTATTTGAATTAATTTATTTTACCTAAAAATCTTCAAATTAGCTTCTGCCAGTATGTAAGTGTTGCTTGTAGCACCCTGTTGCTATAGTATAGTCAAGACCCGTTTCCTACGCAAGGTAGTCAGTGCCGTGAGTCATAACATTGCGCAAATTTATATAATAGGTGATTATTCTATGTGAACCCACATAATAATATAGTCAAGAGAATCTTTGTAATGAATATTTAATTTATGATACTGACTGTAACGGCTGCGTAACTGTAACTTTGGCCTTGCCACTGTGTAGCCAATGCAGCAACAAAAGGCATAATAGGTGTTCATATACCATTTGACTTAGGCGACATTTTCTCAGTTTTTAAAACAGTTTTCAATAAATTGCAATCACTCTCGAAGATCAGTCTTTGTTTGAAACATATTGACTTCTGTTTTTTATGCAATTTTGATTCTCCTAAAATTCACTAGATTGCTTTTAATTTTGTTTACAAATCACAAAATTAGCCTACTTCTAATTACTTCTCCTTAAAATGCTATGTTATGATCATTTATGTTATCGATTCGTTTTCGAACAGTTTTCCTTTCTGTATTGATTTTTTATTTCAAAATTTTTTCGTGTCTTCAGAATTGATTTATATGGTCTTCACCAGTCTTTACTATATTATTATAATTCATTGATATTGATTAACTCAATTATTGGTTATTATAATAACTGATACTAATATGGTTTCAAATATCAAATATAATTATATAAATTCAATAAAATTCAATAAAAATTTAATAAACATTAATAAAATTCAAACAAATATAATAATAAAATTTCAAATATCAATATAATACAAATCAATATTTTCAATTAATTTTTTTAAATATTAAAATCCATTAAATTTGTTGTTATTTCAAATTTGTTTAATGTTTTACATATTGATCTTTACTTTTCACATCTCTCGTATCGAGTTATAGATTTTTAATACACTGTTAAAAAATTGTTATTTATAAAAGCATTTACTTTTTATCGTCGAAACTAGTCTAAGTACTTCGCTTACCTGGCTTGATTGATAATGCCACAGTTCCGCAAGAAATTTTTAAAGTCTTCCTTAGCTGTGAAAGATACCAAATGTGTGGGCACATCTGACGCAGAGGAAGTCGCCTCTGACGAAGACAGTGTTATTGCCCAACCGGAAGAAGAAACCGACGAAAGTGACGACAACATTGGATTTAGCAATACACTACATCGTACAAAAAATAATGACTGTGATTCGTGCATTGGCCAGTCTACGGACCATCAAAAGGCGACCATGACACCCAATAATACTGGTAACTATCGCAAACGCTACTGGACACGTGCCAACAAGTTTCCAGGCTGTTGCACCAGTCATCTCATGGAAGCTCTGGCCAAGGGTGACATGGAGCAACCGCATCTGGAGGAATTACGTGAGCGTCGGCTGGAAATATTTTACAATCGATATCCGCCGCATCCATCTCTCTTCTGGACTCAAGACAGCCTTGAGACTGACTCGGAAGAGAGTGCTGATTCCTCAGAGGAAATAGATCCGTCGATTAAAAAATGCGAATCATTATCAATACCAAAAGTCCCGGAGTCAGATGTAATTATGCAGCTTGACAAGATTAGTGTTTCCTCTATGAGTTCATTCAGCGATGTTAGCAGCATTGTCTTTCCATCACCTTCGCATTATAACGTACCTGATGATGAACCTCAAGTTGTATTTTCATATAATACGGATTTATTTTTACCTAATTCTGTCCAAAATCGGATGAGCAGTACTGTTTCTGTTGTCTGTGATTCAGTCTCGGAATCTAAATTCTCTAAAAAAACTGAAACGTCCCCATTGCTTGCGAAAAAAGCAGGACAGACTTCAATTTTTTCTATTTCTAGCTCGGCGTCCGTAAGTAAAGCTACAACTACTAAAAAGGTGATGTCTGTTGCATCTACTGAAGACACTTTAACTTACCAGCCATCTTCGTCTATTAGATCGAATAGTAAAAAATACTATAATCGACCCTATTCCTGTGGCGATGGTATCAGTGTGAACTCCTCGACTGATTCTAATTGGGAAGAAATGCACAAAGATGGAGAATCCACATATAGTTTTACGGGCAACGAGGGCGACACCCACCGTACACAACAGCATAATGAATCCCTGGTGTCAATATCCAAATCTGTTGGGTCGATGACAAAGGTAACTTTACTTGAAGATGAATTTACTGACCATGCTAAGCAGCATAGGGACTATTTATCCGCCGTTTCTGAGAATGAGGAGTACCATTCTGTAAGGAGTACAGTTACTAGCCTGCGTCCTAGTATATCTAATAAGAAGTCTCACGGAGATAACAAGTCGTCATCAAATACTTCCACCAGTAGCTCATCCATAGCCGTTACGAAAGACTCAAAAAGTAGGCGGAAGCCCTATAATATTAAACTAGACAGTCATGGAACATCGAGTCATAGTGTCTGCACCTACTATAATAGAGCAGATATTGTTGGTCACAATGAGAACAACATCTGCATGATGGACTGCATTGAGGGTGAAACCTCGTCCCATTCACGGTTCTCTTCAGCGGCATCCGCGTCAATTAACAGTCACATCCCATCCATTAACAGCGATAGCAGTAGGAGTCCCTCAGTCTCAATGGTAACAGCTGCCAGCCGATTGCCCATGAAACAAGTGAAGCAAACAGATCGCAGTGACAACTCGCTCACGCAGATCTCCAATGTTACAAGCACCAGTACTACCTCGAATCGACACAATACGCATAGCTTTGGCGAGACTGCGATACGTAGGCCGTTGAAACAGGGTTCTACTTTCTCGGATACAGATTCCGATGTAACCAGCTTAAATAGTGGTTCTCTCTTCAGCCGAAGCATTAAATCAATAGTCAGTAACGTATCAAATTCCATTATATCAACAGCATCCCCTGATGCATTGTTTACTACCACACTGCATCAACCATCCAGTAATTCCATGTTACGTAACGGACGATCCTCCTCAAAATCTTCGCTAGAAAATTCTGATAAAAGTACCAAATCTACAAGCACACCGAGTAAACTCAGTCACCAAAGGTCGATGTCTTCATCCAGATCTTCCTCTCGACATGCTTCAGTGTCGCACAGCCAGAGTCAAGAGCCGGTTATACAACGTTTCTTTGTTCCGGATCTCAGGGGAGTTTGCGATGCAATGGTTCATCCAATTAAAGATCGAAGATTTGCTCAGATACTTTCCCGGCATGACTGTCAGGCTGCAATTGTGCAAATGAAAAACAATCAACGCGGCTTTCTCAATAGTATTATCAGTATTTATGCACCTTCTATTGATCAGTTACTCTGGGTTGTTCGTGACGTTGATAGATCCTATACAACATGGACACTTAGTGCTCAATTACGAAGGTTACATATCAAGTAGAATATTAAATCCGGTGCTTTTGTTATGTACGATAATAACTGTATATTCTATACATAGATATTTTACGCTCATCATCTTAATGTCTTGTTCCTATAATGTTCCCTACATTATTATTAAGTGATATAGGAGGTTACCACTATGGTATTTTACATATTATATTTTAAGTATACGGAGTAACTTTATTTTGTGTACCTATACTATTCAAAACAAAGGTGTATTTAATAAACCTACAGTATAAGTCTAAAACTTTACCAAGTTTATTATTTTTATATATATCAACCTAAACATAATTAATGAAATATTTATATTTAAACTTACTTGCAACTATTTCCGATGTTGGGATAACGGTATTCGGTAAATTGTAAAATATTAAAACTTATTCTTTCATTAATTGAACACTTTCTGTTTTAACCTTGCAAGTTATAATTATTAATTGAGTGTAATTAAATCAGAATGTCGTTCAACTAAACAATAACTTTTTATTGAAATTTTTTGCGTTATAATAATTATAATGTTAATTGTATTTTCTATAATAAATCTCACATCATTTTATAAGTATTGCCAAATTGTTCGGTCAATACATTAAATTTTTCTTCGTCCAATTTTCAGTTACTCCGCGAGAAGAAGCGCATTGCAACGATCTATTGGGTGAATGATGTTCTCGACATTGGCCGACTAGAGCCTCCCTACCACATCTTGCATCTACCATGTCCCTTCACCAGATATCTCACCTTCTCATACATTAGGAAACTGGTAATTTAGCGTCCTTCTGGTTCGTTTTGTTATGTGGTTAACTTTAGTTGGTCAAGCTCGTTATTAACCTATCGTTAATAATAATATAGTTTAAATATAACTATGGAAAAGTCATTTAATATACATAATAACAAAAATACTTTAATAATAGATCAATTCATAGTTTTATTTATTCTAGTTATCTTGTTAACTAATTAATATAATCTTAAATGAAATGAAAATAATAATTGAGTATTACTTATAGGTAATACAATACATACATAATATGCTAAATAAAATGATAATCATTTTTTTTTTTTTTTTTTGTATCTTGTAGGTAAATGGAAAAGTAGACTGTTTTCTTGATAATAATTCTCATAAGATTACTGCTTTTAACGTTTTACTATTAATGAAATTATTGGGTAGAAAGTATATGGAATTTGGTATTCGTAATATGATTATATCTAAGAAAATTGGTACGATTTACGATAATATATTAATAGCTTGGTATTTAATTAATATATCTCTTAACTTAACTTATCCATACTATAAAATTGGCATCAGAAAATCTGTATACGTTATGAATCACGACGTTGTAACAATCTTGACACTGTAAATCATTTTTCATTGAAAGCTTCTGTATTTATAGCTCATCTTTATTGACCTAAGCAGCAATATAGCGTTGAAAAAATATTTTAATATTATAATAACCACTTATTGAAATTGGTGTGAAATACAACTATAATGAATTAACCGATAGCATTATATTGCATGGTTAATTACAGTCTGCTCCTTTCCTTTGCAGATCATCGCACTTACCGGATTTGAAGGTGACGATCGTAAAATGGTGGAGTTTATGATCCGACAGATTGGAGCAACCTATACGCAATACTTTGATAACACTAACAGCGTACTTATTTGTAAAAAGTAAGTGCATTTCTATTTAAAACCTACAATTCAATTTCGTTTTAAGTATAACCCAATAAAGTATTGCTAGTTTCCTTAATAAAGCAATACATAATATTTTAAACAGATCCCTAAACATATCTTACATAATCTGTATTTAACCCCCACAGTCTTTACAGTTCTACTGTGAAATTATTTTTCATTTATGAACTATTTAAACGGGAGCATTATTAATATAATGCACGAAGATGAATGCTTCAGTGAATATATTTTTACTATATTTAGTTTAGGTTATCTTTATAATATAACTGGACAAGCTAATCATTAGTAATTAATTTATTGTACAGATTCGAAATTTGCTGTTATTAACTGTATTTGAGAAAATTTGTGTTTTTCTAGGTTAAAATTAGTCTGAAAAGGAATTCTTGAATTAGTTAGTGGCCAAGGTGTATTCATTTTTTTTAATGATTTTAATGTAACATTTTATTCGCTTTAGATCATGGATATGCTAACATAACCTTCTCAATAAAGTCGATGAATCAAAAGTTAATAATGTGTTCTCAATCTCTTTTTTCGGCTAAAAACAACGTTCTTGATTATTTAAAAAAAATACATGTACCTTTTTTGTGTTTTCTTGAGTATTCTGCTTAAATAATGCTGATCAAATATTACGCCTATTGTTTCCTAACTTGATTTTAATTATATAATTTTAATCAGTGTATAGGTCAATTATTTAAGAAAATTAGTTAAGTCGGTTTGTTTTTTAATCATTACGTTATGTTTAATTGTTTTATTTTTAGTTATAGATCATTTTAAACTAATAAATACAGAAATAATATAAAAATAATATAAATATAAAATTACTAATTTCCGTATTGACTGACTCCCCTGCGAAAAGAGAGTGAAAAGGGTGCATCTTTCATGAATTTTACTAAATACAATTAATATAGTTCATCAGTTACGTAATGATTCTAGCATATAATATATTGGTCGTATTTAACAACCCCACAAGGCCGGAAGGACGCAAGTACGACTTGGCCCAGCGACGCGGCATCGCCTGTGTGAACATGCGATGGCTGCAGGACCTCTACTTCGGCGATCTGCACACCCTCTCGGCCGATATCGACCACAAGTACACCTCCTTTGAGAAGGCGGATGTCAGCCTTAACCTGGACCACTACACGCAGCACGTGCAAGATCTCATGGGTGCGTGGCACGGTCTTTTACTTCAATTCACTCCAGTCTAATGTATAGGGTGGCCACTACTCCTGGAAATTCGAGGATCTTATCAAATGTTCTCAATTTTTTGAAAATGTCCTCGAAATTATAAAAATATTAGCGAAATTCTGAATATCCTTATTTTTTTATGTAATCTGTAATGTTCATAATATAATTGTTTTACTTAATTTAGTATATTTCGGCTTTCATTGAATCAAAATAAGTACGTGAAAATTTAATTATTAAAAGAATATACTTTTAGTCATACTTGTACCCAGAAATTGTTATTATTTCTTGTTATAAAATATAAAATAATAATTTGTCTCTTAGAATTTATTTCGTCCAAAACAGTGGCCACCCTGGATGTTTTAGTGTATTTGCTGGAATTGTTCTGAAAGTTCTGAATTGTTCTCAAATATTTTTGATAATAATATCATTGATGAACAAAACGGAGATTTAAAAAAGTCTGACTATATTTTTCGCTTTTATATAATTTTCAAACTATTTTGTGCTACATTTAGATTGTTTCTAGTCCTTGCGACTTATTTATTAGTGAGCATTGGTTTTTATTTGTTTATAAATATAGTTTGTATAAAATAAGTATATAATAAAGGATGTACTACTAGTAAAGTAACATAATCTTAATAATTTACACAACGATTGATGTATACACTAGTATGATGTTCACTGATGACGTGATGTACACTTAATCTAAGCTTATTTAAACATATTATATTATGTATTATTTAAAATAATATATTACTTTACAAGTAGTATAACTTTAAATTATTATTTAAGTTTTTAAATTAGGTTTTAGTTTCTGATAAGTTAACGTACATGGTTATAAGCAATGATGTTACCGCTGCGCAACTGCACACTGTTGCATTTTGCTGCTCGATTGTGCGTAAAACCTAATTGTTAGTGAAAATCTGTGCAATCTGCGAAAATATATTTATTTATGAAAGATTTTTTGAATTGTACTCTTCTTTGAAGAAGTTTTTTAATGAATGCGTCAGATACATTTCTTGGTTAATGCATTAAAACCGATAAAGCAATTAAAAACAGATTTTAATACATGCTTAAAAGACACCCAAAGAATTCCTCATAATCAGCAACTTACTGACCATAATTTTTTCATTAGGTGAAAATACGAAAAAATATAACATTAATGGAATGATCATTTAACTGCATCACAAATGGTTTTGTTTTACGCATTTTTTAGTTAAAACATTGGTGAACTTTTTGCGTACTGGGCGTCGCTAGTTGCATTCCGTTGAATTCCTTGATCCTGCGTAGAATAAGTATGTTGATTAAGACAATTTGGTCTACTAGAGCTCTTTTTTTAAAAATCTCTTCAGTAGTAGATATGTACGTTAGTTAAATCGTTACTTCATTTTTTTAAATAGATCAATCATTATTTGCTATTTAATTTTTTTTAATTAAATTAGTTTTATTATTATCCATTATTATACTTTTTCGTGCTATCAATGTTATAGTATTGAAGTGTTTAAAAAATATTTTATCTGTTTATTTACATTTGTATTTATGGATTTATTTTTTAAGTATTGTGTTATATCGGTTCAGTTATTAACTTGTTCAATAATCACATAATTGTTTTTATATTATATTATATAGATATTTAAATTTAAAAAATATTTTTGCAGTCGGTTGGCTTACTCCGATCAAATTGACGCAGGAAACGCGAAATGTAAGTGAACTATATAATAATTGATACCTATGCCGTACCAACCATACCTACCGACAAGTAAAGAAATTATAATTATTGTTTTTTTTCCAGCGATACGAAGTACTCCAATCTGAACTGCAGAAAGAGGAAAATGCAATTAAGAGGAAAGCACAAGAAGCCTTGTCCAATGAACCAGATACAAAGAAAGTCAAGTGAGTTGTTTTTAGCTATTTTGCTGTTAAGTGTTTTTAATGTCTTGGATATGATAATATATCGCTTTATAGTTAATATGGAATGTTTGACGATGCTCTGATCATTTTGAAATGCCCAATTTATTTTATATTTATTTAAAATAACAAAATATAAACCGGTTATTTTATGCATTTTAATTTTTATAGCTATTCTAGTTCCATAAAATTAAGTATAATATATTCTGTTCCATAATTTTTTTTACCTCTATTTTCTTTTTTGGAGAGTTGAGTAAAAGTATTTTTTGGTATCCAAGGTTGTATTAGTGGGTCACACTTTAGTCTATATTGTAGCCAAGGTTTTATTAGTGGGTCACACTTTAGTCTATATTAAAATGTGTAGTAGCCAAGGTTTTATTAGTGGGTCACACTTTAGTCTATAATAATATGTGTGGTATCCATGGTTGTATTGGGGGTCACACTTTAGTCTATATTAAAATGTGTGGTATCCATGGTTGTATTAGGGGTCACACTTTAGTCTATATTAAAATGTGTGGTATCCATGGTTATAATAGTGGGTCACACTTTAGTCTATAATAATATGTGTGGTATCCATGGTTGTATTAGTAGGTCAAATTAAAATTGTTTCATTTTATTTTATTGTGGCTTAGACGCCTAGTTAAACAGCCTAAACGAAAACGCATTAAGGTAAGCAAGATATTTCGTTGTTTTTCATATTTTAAGATAACTCAAAATTTGATTAAATTTCTCCTCCGAATTGTATAGATAACACGGTATTGATTACTGTAATATTCTATTCTATTGTTACTGCTTTGTTTTTACATAATATTGTTCCTGCTGTTTTACTGTTTTACGTTTGTTTATTGATTTTGTGTTTCATACCCTTTTCTGTGGTTATGACTAATATTATTTACAATAAGACAAATAAATAATATAATAACAGAAGATATCTCTAATGATCATCTACCGGTCCAACCAGTATTCAATAGATAATGATGTACTACGAATCAATCATTCAGTTAACAACTTAATTGTGCCTAAGTTGACCAACATCGTCTACCTATAAGGTCATCGACATAACATGTTTGTTTGGAATTGCCTTGATATCGAAAATCAAAAAACATAATCCACTACTGGTTATCGGTTAGTAATTATTGAAAGCAAAATCTAGATTTATTGCACGATCTTTTATTCCATGGATCGTGGGAAAAGGTTGTGGAAATTCATAGCTAATTCGCAAAATGCATGTTATAATTTAAACTGATTAAACCTATTCTAATATTTTTTTTCTGAATTACAATTGTTATAATATATTTCGAATACTTTTGCGATTTTAGACATGTCAAACAAAAAACATTATAATATATATCGTTTTGACAGATTATTGAATTTTTCACATTTCCAAGAAATTTGCCTTGATTATTGTTTTGGCTATTGACTACCATTATCAAAAAACAAATTACGTTCAAAAAGAAATGTAACATATAAAAAGTGACCAATAATAAGCTAACTATTTTATAATGAGATGAGTAGAGTTAATTACAACAGCAAATCAAAACAATATTATGGTAAGTTTAATCATACTAGCTTGTTAGCACAAAAGTTCGACTTAAAGACCATGATAAAAGACAATGTGCTTTTTAAAATATCGATGGTATTTTGCGCGATCAATAATACTATATTGAGTTTTAGAAAATATTGCCTGGGCCTTCATTATTATATTGTACCAATAAAATGTTGACATAACTCCAAGCTGCTGTTAAGTTTAATGTTATAATTTCCCACTAATTGTATAATTTAGTTTAGTTAAAACATCCACAGCAGAACTCTGAAAACCAGGTATTAGCTAGCTCCATTAATAATGAGTGTCTGATGAACACAGGTGTCCCCTGGTCCCACTGACGGAAGAAGAGATGGAGCTGGCCATGTCCTGCTCCCTGCGACAGGCACACTCACTCCTTCGACCGACCACTCCCAAGCAGGCTGCTGCAGCACCACCTCCACCCCCACCTCCGAACCCTCAACCTCCAGCCTCCTCTCAACAGCAGACCACCGATCTTGCTGGACAAGAGGCTGCTGTTCCGGTTGTGCCTCCTCTTGCTACCAACGGATGTGAGGCTGTGGGAGAGAGGAAGGGACTGGGAGGTGAGGTGACGGGTGAGAAGCAGCCGTTGGTGGAGAAGGGGCCTACGGAGATGATGGACACTGTACCTGCTGGGGGGGAGGCGGCTAGTTCATCGCAGCCTAATTTGACGGTGAGAGGGTTATGGATTGTTATCTGGTTTGTCCCTATTGTCCATACCGCGTTTTTCATTAGTAGTAGCTGCCCAGATTAATAGAATAAAACATTAGTCAAATAAATTATGAATTAGTTTAATTTAGGTCTATGAATGATAATGAAATAAGCAGGCAACAATCCACAATATTCTCACATTATTGATCCAAACAGAGCAATGGACCATCGCAAGCCACTTCATCATCTGGAAATGTAATCGAGGAGGTAAGCGACACTCCTGCCCAGGCAATGGACACCACTGAACCGTCATCTGAGCCAGTCACAGTGCAGTCCAACACCACCGCTACCACCACAATAGCCACGACCAGTACTCCGGCGGTAGAGTCAGTGTCAATCGGTGAAGCCACCGAGTCTACTGCAATGGATACGTCGTCGTCTTCTGAGATGGCGTCAGAAACTGTTCCATTTGATAGTGATATGCCACCTGCTCCAGCTGAGCCTACAACAATAGGTGCTGTAGAGGGTGGTGGGGTGAATGGTGAGACTCGGCAGCCTAGCGGGGAAGAAGGAGAGAACAAAACGGGAAGTGATGAGGTGAGGTGTATATCTGATCTGCTGAAACCCCATATTGCTCTATTTACACCAAACTTCAAACATACGACCATAAATAGATGCTGTTTAAATAGTTGTTCATTGATGCAATATGGACAAACTTGCAGAGACTTACAAATTAATGTTTGAAGTTTGGAGTAAACAGGCTTTCTTATTATTTAGAAAGCAAGTTTAAATGCTATCCAATTTTTACTATATACGATCCGTGTTACTTCAATTTAGAAAGTAGTAAGTTATATTTTACAATTATTATTTGACATTTGAATATAAACTTAGCATCTAATGAACTTAATTTTTAGCCATTTATGAATAGCCAATTATACAATATTTTACTATATCGCAAATAATTCATAACATTGGTAAAATATAATTTTACGTCAATGTCAGCGATATACACTTAAAATATTATGGGGAAATGTGGAAACCCTTAGTTAATCATTAAAAATAATTTTTCTGAAATACCCCAAATAAAATTATAAAAAATACGTTTTTTAAAAAGAGCTAACACTATTTCCATAAAGCATCAAATAAAAGGTAATCCATTTTATCGGTTGGTGCATTTTAATTATGAAGTGGACTAGTTAGCTATAATTCTCCCGAATTGTAGTGACTCGAATTGTTAGGAATGTAAGGCTACATTTATGCTTTCGTTACAGTAAATTGAAATAAATATAGTAAGTAATTTTGTCAAATGTTAAGAGTGAACTATCCATTTGTAGCGGTTATCAAAGAAAAATTATATAATTTAGTTGTTGAAATAAACTGAATAAACTCTATTCGAACAATAATCTAAAAATAGACAACGTAGTATAAACGATAAGCTAAAAATAGATTACGTACCACACACGATGAACTAAAAATAGAATAAGGAAAAGTTGACGTCAATGATATTTATAAATGAAATAAAAATTACTAGTAACAAACGGTCAATTCTTATCATTAAACAATTTATGATAAAATATAGTAATATAATCAATATATTGTAGTAAACAGAATATATTTTAATATAGATTAATAATGTAATGTTATATAAAATTTAATTTTTTAATATATTTTTTAAAATATTAGTGCAATATAGAAAGTATGGTAAAGTCGTGAAAACGTGTGAACTTAATATTTTCAGACTATACTGCTGCTAAAAATGCAACATTTATTTGATATATTTAATATGTTTTGTAATCCCGGCTCCTATTATTCTATGTGAATAGACCAGGGCCACCAAATTTATATTACATAATTAAATGGTCAGTTAAATTCAGCCATACAGTTGGATCTCATATTATTATCTGTCTTAATTCTGCCTTAATGAACTTTTACTACGATGATATTACTATTACTAATATAAAGTTTCGTAAAGTTTATGCGAAATTTTACATAGCTGTTGGTATCTATCTGATGAAATATTTAAATTAAGTTTTTATTAACATTTCCTTTATTTTAATGTTAATTGGTATCTCTTTGTATTGTAAAAACCAGTATTTCAGCAGTATTAGGAAAATAAAAAATATATATAATACCATTTCTAGAAAGTATATTTTATACCTACAAACATCCAATATACAAGACTTAACCGTAAAACGAAAACACAACAAATCCGAACATTCGTTGTACATAATGCAACATGACTAAAACGTGATAAGATTGTACATCATGCTTATTGGATATGCCGAGCCAGAAACAGAAAAACTACGCAGGGTACCCACAAGTCCTTATTTTGAGAGTTGTCCTTAAAAACGTCCTGATAAGTCCTTAATTTCAGGCATTTTATTCAACAAAAACACAGTCATCACCCCCTGAGCTAGTTGTTGCAGCTTCATCTGCTTGTGCATATATGTATGCACAAAACTTGGAGAAACTGAAGAAGGAATCAGAGAATCTGAAAAGAAAGGCAGTTGAACAACAAAGAATTGAGGATTTAAAGTAAAAAAACAGAAGCTGATGTGAGACCATTAACTCCTGGAAGCAAAAGTTAATAAACTGATCAACTATTTGATCTCACTCTTTTAATTAATATTACATTTTTATTAAATGACAAATTATATTAGCTAATTATACTGAAAAAAATCGATATTGTTTTAAAGAACTGCCATGCCGTAGCCCCCTATAACAGTTTCCACTAAATAGAGTTTTCTTGAATTATGCATCAATTGTAGAACCACTATATCAATTCCATACTTTAGCTCATTTGACTAAGAATTTTAAATCATATATAATACACGGAATTAGTAAAATATCAATTATTATACAACAGTTCATCGAAACGGTATGAAATTGTTGGTAGATTGAATTGGAATGTCAGATAGTAACCTTGTAATCTTGTCCCTATTATCAGCAAGCTACCGATAAGACAGTGAATCCCCCAGCTGCCGTCGACAGCCAACAACCATCGCAACAGAAAGAATCCTCCCAAGAGGTGCCAGCTACCACCGCCCCTGCTATTGAGAACAGCGCTCCAACAGTGGCAACAACCGAGGACACAATCACCCCATCATGTGCCGTGCCCTCGACCACCAAACCTGCTGCAGTAGTGGTGAAGAGAGAAGCAGTTGAGGAGAAGGAAGTGAAGGAACAGGAACCCCTGCTGTCAGCCCCCTGTGTCGCTTTCACCGGTCTAGCCCCCGAGGAACGTGATGCGTTGACAGACCTAGTCAACCAGGTGGAGGGGAAGGTGGTGGATTCGGTGGCGAATTGTACGCATCTGGTGACCTCGCATGTGATCAGGACACCCAAGTTCTACAATGCCATTCTGCGCGGATGTCATATTGTGACGCCCAAGTGGATCCAGGCTTCGGCGCTGCGTAGTGCTTGGTTGGGTGAGTGTGTAAAGACCTTGCTTTAATTTATTTTGTGTCAGGAAAAACAAGTGTTTTTTTTTGAGATTATCGGTTGGAATTTTAAAAATGTCTATACGAATGATTCCATATCAATGGTCGCATACTCTAAAATCATCCTTATTTGTCATGACACCAAAATGTCAATATTATATATAATTTGTTTTACTATAAGTTTTCATCATTTGAAACACATTTCATAGTAACATTGTGTACTGTGCACCAATATTTTTCTTATTTATGTGACCAAATGCCTCGCTAGAAACACTCTGCTCTAAGTGTGACAGGCCAAATTATCCAACCAACTATTATGTTATGAATGCATACTATATTTTGACACAAGCGTTCATTTCACTACTGAAGAATGTTACAATCTTATAGTTCGAATGTTCTATTCGGCCCCTATTAGAACACATCCTGATTTTCTTTTTTTTCTGAGCTTTTAATCTTAATTTATTTGTTCAATGTTCTTTTATATTCCCTCTTGTTAAAAACCATGCACTCAATGCTAAATAGAAGCGAGAGACTGTAGTACACTAACACAGAAACTCATACTTAGTGCGCACAACTTATCCCCCCCCCACGACATCAACGTTCAGACGAGTCTAAGTGGCATCTAGAGGACCCCAGTATGGAGGCCCAGTACGGCATCTGCGTGGCCGACTCCCTCCGCCGGGCCCGCCATCGTATCACCTCCGGGGCGCCGGGCCTGTTCGACTCTTTAGAGTTCTGGCTCTCGCCAAGTGCCAAGCACCGGGAGGTCTGCATAGATCTGATCCGGGCGTGCGGGGGACAGATCCGTGAGAAGAGGCCCACCCAAAAGATGGCCCTGTTGAGTGAGCCGAAGCAGTTGATCATCTGCCACGAGGAGGACTGTCATTTGGCCAACTATCTCATGAGGACTAAGACCGGCAACAAAGGTGAATTGGTTCTCTGTTCCTCTCTCTCCTTCAGTTATATTTGAAGCTCGTACACTCCTCTATTGTTTCTGATACAATATGGTTAAAGTACTTTTCATTCAGCGATTAGAATACATTGTACAATATCTTTTTTTTCTTTATAAAAACGTTTTTATTTAAATATTATATTTTCAATATATGGACAGTTTTTGGCCTGTGGCGCATATAAATGTTTATTCTTTATTACTTTACTTTTGTATGCTGTACTCAACTATTATAATATTATTAAGCATCTTTGTTTATTTCATATCTAAATATTGTATTATTATGAAAAATTACTATTTAATTATGTATACGAGGGTGGATCAAAAAGTTCCAAGATTATCCAAAAATTAATTTATTAATGTAAATTAATCATTAGTAAGTATTATCATTATACGGAGTAACATGACGTATAATTATAAATAAACAAGTAAAAAACAATTATTGTCCTTCAAAATACTGTCCTTCACTATCAATGCATTTCTGCCACCTGGTTGTCCATTTCTGGAAGGTTGTTCTGAAGGCATGACGGGAAATTCCATTCAAAATTCTTGTAACCTCAATAGTGAGTGCATTATTATGATTGAAGCGATGTCCTTTTAATTGTTTCTTGGACTCAGGGAACAGAAAAAAATCAGCAGGATGTGAGATCAGGGGAATAAGGAAAAATTTCAAATTATAAGTATTTAAACGTCTCCAGAGTTAAGCGAGATGTGTGAAAAGGTGCGTTATCTTGATGAAACCACCATCTTCCACGTAGAAGCAGCAATAGGAGAAAAGATGGTAGCAATGAGAATCGTCTATTGTTCACTCAGAAACGGAATGAAGTAAAATACCTAAAGTACAGTTAACCATGTCTTTTTACCTAAATAGGCTTCATAATCGTTTCAAAATCAATGACTCTGCTTTGGCCTGGTTTGACTTATACCTTCATGGCAGAACTCAGGCTTTTAAGGTTGACACATCTATTGTATATCTACTAATCGTCCTTTATTGTTTGGTGTCCCTCAGGGATTTGTCTTTGGTCCATTGTTATATAGCCTTTATACATCCCCAGTATCTGATATCATCAACTCGTACAGTGTTAATCATGCAATTTATGCCGACGATACATTCCTATAATTTATATCTCTATAGATATCGATAGTACAGCGGAAACTGAATCTCTAAAATTGTGCGCAGAACACCTCAACGAGTGGTTCAACACCGCACCAATATGCCTATATTAAATCCAGATAAATACGGAAATCTTCATATCCGGTATACAAACAAATTAAAATCTCAAATTTGTCAAGATTTGACTCTAAACAATGAAACCATTCCTATATACACAAAATTGAAATCCTTTGGAGTTCAGTATAGTTTGAAGCATTATGTCTCTGAAGTAAGTCTAAACCCTAGGCTCATTTTATCGTCTGGAAACATTTTTAAGTGACTACCCATTAATGAAAGCAAAAATTCGTATTGTAAAACAAAATCTAACAATTTGAACACTTCTATTCTATTATTAACAGATTGATTATGGTTTTCATATAGCTAAAGCATAAATCCTAAAATAAATAGACTACTGTAATAATCATAATACATTAAACAGAGTTATGTATTTAAATAAAATATGTACGCGAATTTTGTCGGTATTGCTTTAATGTTGTCACCGGCTAAATTGTGGGCACCCTGAATAACTGCTTAAATAGTCAAATTTATTAAAAATTAGTTAACTGGATTTGTTATTTAGTAAATAATAAAGCTTTACAGCAACATAGGCTTATTTTTTATACATATTAACTATGTGAACCGAAATATAAAGATTGAAGTAACATGAAGTGCCCGAGCCAAATGCGAGTAGATCGTAGTCAACTACATTTTGTATGTTAATGTTGGACATAATTTAAAGTTAGAATATGTAATTTATAATTATGCTGCTAAAGTATAATTCAAACACTGCATTGCTGATAATAAATTATATATTTTGATTTCGAAACTCACAATACCTCGTCTAATGGTTGTTGGTTAAACTTAATGTCAAATTAAAAACAGTCCAATTAAGCTATATTTTGTTTTTCTCAGTTTTATTTGTTCTAAGATGCTGTTTGATTGTTGCGTTTTAATAAAATCAATTGATTTTGGCGTATATCTTGAGCGAAACATAATTTTCATCAGTTTATCTCTGACTCATAATTAATTATTGTGGTGACTCATCACAGATGTAGTAATTCTATTAGAATGACTAAGCAGAATTTCATGGATTGATTATTGTTACAAATTGTCTTGCCTATATCACAGTGGCAAATGTGAAAACTCTTCAGTCATCGCTAACTTTTATTATTAAAATTTTTATTCTCAAAATTCAGGGCACTACTCGTAATTGTATCCATAGTTTGATACTTTTATTCATTTTTTATCGATCACTATAAGCTTTTTTAATATTTGCTACATTTTCCATTAATTCCATTATTCTTATACTGTTATCTAGTATTAAGATTATTCTGACTTAACATGTCGCTAAATATCAATACAATCAACTTCCGGAAATACACACTTTATTGATAAGTTAAAACAAGTCAGTAACAACTTGTTTGACAATGTCGATCTGATAAATAAGTATAACCTATTCCTTAAATAGCACGTTTACACGACGTCAATCAAGATTTTTATTGGCATTTTCCACCGCGTTATTCATGATTAGTAATGCGTATTTCATAACATAAATATAGTTTATGAAAACCATTATTTTGTTAAACTATTTCTGTGTCGAATTACTAAAGTTTTAAAATTAAATTATTTCAAAAGTCATTGAAAATTCTAATAACCATAAAAAGTGAGCCATACATTATAAAACATGTCATTTAAACTTTAAACGTCTAGTATTAATTCAATAAAACTATTGCAAATAGTAATAAACGTAATAATAGTAATAATAAAGTAAATTCAAAATTAAGGGGCTTCTTCCGGCACCCATAAAATATGACTTTATTGCTCTCATAAGCGCTGATATACAGTAGGATTCGCCTATATCGTATTCGCATATATCGTATATTTGCCTATATCGTATCTTTTGAAATGCACCG
>JAUZND010088761.1:0-15351 GCA_034780555.1 Coelogynopora nodosa
TTATGTTTAATAAAGGTTTATAAATAACAGCATTTTCTATTGAAATAATCTATCCAGTTATACGATACAGAGTACAGCAGATAGTAAAATATGTATATGATAATTAACTGATTTTAGGAATTCCATAAATCAGTTAATTTACCATTAACTGATAAATATTTTTTATCAAAATATTAAAATCATATTAATTATGAATTATATTAATTATGCTTCGCATCCTCGTACTTTCTAAACATGGAATTCCTAAAATCAGTTAATTATCATATACATAATATACGCTTTTCAATATCTTGAAACAATTATCAATTGTTTAAAATATTATTAAATATAAACAATTTCATTTATCTAAGTGAATACCTATATTCTACTAATTTTTATATATTATTATTATAATTTAGTAATTACAATGATTGGAATGAACTATGCTTTTAAACTAGCGGATTATATTAAAAGTTTTGGTTTAAAATGTCGGTTCATTTGAAAAAAATGATAAGAATTGATAAGGAATTTAATTTAAATCCCTATGTATAGTTTTATAATAACATAGGAATGTTAAAATGTTATTTTAGCTTATGTTAGATAAAATGAGTAACTAAAATGAATTAATCATTGCATTGATTAAAAATGTTCTGATTAGTTATTTTAAAATAAGGAAAACAATAAAAAGACCAATTATATTATTATGACGTCATATAATTGAATTACTACACATTATGTTAAAGATGAGTATAGGCTTAACAAAATCGATAAACAAATTTGTTTATAACTAACGGTAACCTAATTATCATAAGTCTATTAAAAATATAATTTTAATATGCATTATTATTTAAAAGAATTACTCTAAAACATCTTAAAAAGTGATCGATAATAAGTCATGTTACAAAAGTTCGACATCAGTAATATTTATATCCAAAGAATTAAAGGTATAATTATTAAAAACTTTAAAAAAATTAAGAAATTAGATGGAAAATGTAGTTTCTGATTCGAACTTTTCAAGTCATTATTTAAAATATTCTAGGAGGAAGGGTAATGATTATCTCATACCTTCTTTTGATTATAAGGGGTTAATAGAGGAGCAGAATGAAATGGTTTTATTTTGTAGTTTGAAATACATGAGGAGCAGAATGAAATGGTTTTATTTTGTAGTTTGAAATACATTTAAACTCCTTACATATAGGTGCGTCTTTATTAAAGAATTGAAGAATATCATGATGGATTACAAGTATAGATATATAGAGAGAGATAAGATAGGGGTAGTTAGTTAGTTAGTTAGTTATAGTTAAAAAGTACTTGTCCATAATAATATTATTTTAAATATACAAATGTTGAATTATAAATATAACTTAATTTACGATTGAGAGCTCTAAACTTAACGAGGTCTTAGACCTTCCACTGCCCCACCATTGTTAAGCTATACAACAGAAGTGATAACATTTATAGGAAACGAAAGCGAAATCCTCAAAATCAAGAAGGTTTATCTCTACGTAAAGCCTTCTGGACCGGCCGATGTCGACCGGTGTGCTATATAATCGGTCCAAAGAGACGAACACTTAAAGAAAGAGAGAAATGCGACGCCGTAGATAATATATATATATATATATATATGAAAAAAGTTCAATATCTCGCTTTAAACTTTATATTTAGGACTATAGTTGTAATAATTCCTTATATAATTTGTTACAATCATGTAATTAATTTATAATTTATTTGTATTTAAAATATAATAATATGATTCCGCGCATTATACTTCAAAACCCAAGATAGCGTTTTGTAATATTAAATAGGCTTTATTTCAAATTTACAAACGCAAAAAGTTTTAAAATAGATCATATTTTACACGGGGGGATCCAAAAGTAAAAACAGTATTTCTTATATAAAATGTAGATAGAAGGAAGATAGCAACAAAGTTAAAACATACAAGATTAATAACGTATGGAGCTAGGCAATAATTAGACTAAGTATCAATTTTTTTATAACTTTTGAAAAGTAGATCAGTCATCATGCAACATTCAAACAATAAAGTCTCTTTTCTTGTTTTCGGTAAGCACAGAATGTGTGACTCCTCGTCCCAAGGTTGCGCTCAATATTTGTCGTTGTGGTAAAAACCTAGTGAGCACATGTTGAAGGTAATAGTTGTTTTAATTTTCTGGAATAGTTTTTGGTCGGCTTGATTAACTAATCTTGCATATTCCGTAGAAGTTAGGCAGTACCCATAATTGATACTTATATTGACGAATCTACAAAGACGGCTTCTGTAGAAACTCTTTGGCTAGCATATAGTAATCTCCCGAGTAGACCTATACAATGGCTGCAAAATTCTAGTGTTCTGTACCTCTGGTTTTAAAGATCCAAAAGGCGTATAGACTGGATAGGCTCTTTCTAACCTAAGGTGCTATGTCTGTTTTAACTTTCAACTTATTGAAAAAGTGACTCCCAAGATGTTTATATTTTGAATTCTGTCGATATTAGGCATTTGCGGAGAGTCTGCTTTACTTATAGGTCGACTAAAGACAATTTCTTTTAATTTACTTTGGTAAAAGTATATATATATACTATGTATAGTTTTACAAAACGAATGGCCCCAAAATAATATCGAATGGTCCCAAAATAATATCGAATGCGACCCAAAATGTCGTATGCTATTGCCACTCGATTGGGCCCCACGAAAAACGGGGCCTATTGGATACTTTTGGGGCCAAAAAGACTAATATATATAAAAATATAAATATATATAAATAGAGCGCATTCAATATTTTGGGTCACTTTCGATATTAATTTTAGTTCGATTAATTTTAATTCGATTAGTAAAAATATATATAAAAATAGGTATGTATTATTAGGTGAATTTAATAAATAAAACAGTTTTATTTATGTTCAAATTTGTAAATAATAATTTTTTGGCAGTATGTTTTTTATATCTTTTCCTTCAATTTAATCAATTAAAATTATAAAACAATATTTGTTAATTATATGTAAAAATGTATTTTACAATTAGGATTTTTATTATATGTTTATTTTATGTTAATAATAAGTTAATAATACTTTAAGTTTATTTAAGGTATATATTTGATTAGAAATAGATTTTAAATAATAATTTTTATACATTAATTGAAATTTTAATCATTAAAATTAATGCTCTACTTTGAATTCTTTTAAATAAAAGTAAATAACCATAATGTAAAAACAAGTAGTGACGAATAACGGTTTGGTTTAATTTTCTCAAAAAGCTTAAATAAGTCAAGAATATGGTTATATTAAACATAGATTAAATGTTATGCATTTCAGTGAAAATGAAAATAATTAAATTTTATTTTCTACTTCTTCGACAGTTTAAAGATATGTTACCACAACAAAAAGTAGATGATGATCATAAATGCAGAGATATATGTCTATAACGTTATAAACACTTAAAATGTCTAAATTGCAAAGTCGAATCTCGTACTAGATACCTATATTGTCAATAAATCAATATAAAAAAACATTAATAACATGAAATTATTGGAAAATAGAAGCAATTTGTTTAGTTATAAGGTATTGAAAAAGTCGAGGCATTAAATAAGTTAAAAATTTATGAATGAAACATAATATAATAGGTATATTATGTATACATAAAAACTTTAATTTCACGAAATGTTACTTATAACATATTAGTATAGGCTAGTGATTAATGTACAGTTTAGAATGTATAAGTGTTACAGTGAAGTTTATTGTGAAATGATTAGTGCATTCTCTATTTATAAAAATTCCTAAAAATATTATTTGAATATTATCATGAATTAATATTATTAAACATATTTTTATTTTCAACGATTTAGTATATAAATATATAACTTTACAACTTTAATCGAGTAATACAATGGAATAATATATAAATAAGTACCGATTTAAAAAATGTAGAATCTATTTATTGTTTTCTATATTGGGGAAAATTTTAATATTTTGATAGAAGCATATCTTTTTTTAAATTAACATATATTTAATGGGTCATCTCGCGGGTATATATCATTTACCGTACAATCAATATCCCAAAAAAAGTATATCATTCTTTATCTATATATTTAATGTCAGTCCCAATTTATGGTAGAAATTGAACGTATCTCGCAAATTAATTATTAAAAACCAACAAACTGGAATCAGCATTGACGCTGGCTCGGTGTGCAGCACCTATACAACTCGCCAATTCATTACAAACACGCAGATGCTGTGACTGGGCAGGTTGACACTGAAGTCGCGCTTTCCATGAACCTCTTCTTTTCCAACTGACTATATATGTATCTCCCACTTCTTTTCCAAATTATAACCCAATTTTATTCGTGTCGAAAAGCCTCTATAACGTTGAACTGTCTTGTCTGCATGGAAGGCTGCATTCGGTGAGTCGATGACGTGTCGCTATATTTCGACCAGATTATTTGCCGGCCATTTCCGAGTTTGCCCAACATTTACCAGGATTCCCTTCTGTCAACCTGTCACGCAGTTGGCATAAATATTGTATGTGTTTCCTATTGTGAACGAAAAATGAATAAATTTTGCAAAAATTACAAAGTATAGACACTCAGGATACCGGAGGTTCACTGTATTATGCTACAGATATTTTGAATACATTTTAATTATATGTAAACCAGTTTATATTTAGCGTAATAAAAAACATTAACACTTTACAGCATTCGTTAAATTATTATATGATTCGGAATATAGTAAAACAGCTAAAATGCAATTTATTTTTAATTATTGATTGAAAATATTAAATACAAGCATTATTAATCAAAATTGTCATACAAAATAATTTTTATTACTAATGGTAATAAAAAAGCACAAAAATTATTATTAAAAAATAAGGATAACATTTACAACATTTTTAGAAAAATAATAACACAAAATTCCTTTTAATATTTATAAATACCATGAAATTGGTCATTATCCTGAAAATGTATGATTCTTCTTGTTGTTTAAAGGAACTATAATGTTTTTATTGTGATCAAGGTAAATTAACAAGTTATCTTTTCTTGGCATCGCAATAGTATCAACATAGTGCTTTGAATTAATTGGTCACAAACAATTAACGTAAGTTATCTTTTTAGCCAAAATATTACCATAAATAAGTGTGCGACAATTGTTAGAAGTACACCCATGAATTCGCACAATTTGGTTTGGAGGCCCATACATTACAAAAAGGCACTAAAACATATTAAAAAATGTTTTGAAAAAGAAGGGAAGGCGCGGCATCGTTTTGTTAAAGGGGAGGTTGGCGTGACCCGGCACCCCTTGGATGAGCTCATGATAGTTCCAATTAAAAAATATATAAATATATACTTATAGATCAACCAAAGTTAGTATAGAGGATATAAATGTCATGAGTAAAAATTAAGTATATGAATGGATTGAGTAAAACATTGTAATAATATCATCATGATACCAGCGAGCTTCATCGGCTAAGTTGGTTAAGTTGTAAGGATTCATATTATCTCATTTCAACTAGATCAACAGTTATTTAATTTTTCCGTCATTTTTTGGAACTCGTTATTGTTGCGCTGAGATAATTAAGGTGTTAAAAACGTTTCCGGTAAATGCCAACCAATTTTTCTTTATAATGTTGTGATATATTTTGATGATTAAGAAAAGTATTTACGAGTTAGGTATATAATATATGTGTAGGTAAAGTGGGCATATAATATTTACAATTTAGTTTCATTAAAAATATAGCTAGTCAAACAGACCACTCTTGTTGCCAGCACATAACTTTTTAAGAAGTATCTCAATGTATTAGTCTCCAAATTCCTGTAAATATGATTGAAACCTTTTGCGACTAGCATACATTTATTTCAACTCTAAGAAAACCAAAACATATAGTTTTACTCGTAGCAGGGGCGCCACATTTTTTCTGGAGTATGGGGGTGCCACATATTATAGGGGAGGGAACAACGTAGGGATTATGTATTTTTGTTAATAGGCTATACCTTATAAGAAAGATCTATGTAAAAGGGGCCTCTATGACAGACATGGATGTCAGAGATATAGAGAGACATGTAAAGGATCGTTTTTGAGCTTTCTTTTTGCGCTAATGCTTTTAATTATTATAGTAGAAAGTACAGATTTAAAATGGAAGGAGGGCTTCAAAATAAAAGTATGTATTGGTGTGCGTAAGTGGAGGTGGTTTATTGAGGAGAACTATTAGGCCCATTAAATCGGTTCTCTACACTATTAATCTATTAATTTTCTAATGAGCTTCATGTGATAAATTGATGTTGGGATTAGCGCTAACTTTATCAAATAACATTATCCAATTACGAATAAAGTATGGAAAAACATTTTTTGGATTATACAGTACACCTTTCACAATTCATTGTATCTGAGCTGTATATTTTCAAAATTCGTGACCACTCTGGCAGTGAAATTGATAAATGCTGAACCTTAGTAGCATGCAGGTAAAATCGTGGTTTTAGAGGATATCCAAACTAAAGTTTTATTATGAACATTATTGCCCTTTTTGCTTGTTTATATTATACTCCGATATTTCTAAAAAGTTAGATGCTTATAAAAATGGATCCTTATCCAAACTGCTCCATTGAGATATCTTAACATTTAATTTGTCGCTAGGTTGCACAAACATTGAGACTAAGTTGGATTGTATGGATGAAATCCCTCTCTATATAAAACGTAGATGATTACAGATTATAATATCAGTCAATTTTCTGATTAGGTGGATTCATCCTTAGCATCGTTGATGAAATTTATATTTGGTCTAAGAGATCCAGACATCAAGTTATACAAGTTACATGCGTTATTTATATTTACTATTTTATATATCATAATTATATCATATACTTTATACTATATACTATTATATACAAGTTATATTAGTATACATGTCATATATGCAAAGGACGAATTCAATATCATTGAAACAATAACGCAATAAGGCTCAGTATAATTTATATACTGCTCAAATGACTTTTAATAATATTCACTTATTCTTAATAGTCATTATATTAATGCTACTAAAACCTATTATAAACTAATTATCTGCATTTTCAAATATATCGCTATATATATATACACAATATTATTCTTAATATTTAAATGTTGTGCAATGTAACCACGTTTACAATGTCACTTTTACTCTCATGCTGAAACATGTATATTTATTATAAACACAGTCTGCAGAAATTTCGATGTGATTGTCTTCCAGGTTTGAAAATATAAGTTGAAACAAAAAATGGAAAATCTCTGAATGAAATTTTTACGAATCTTAAAATTTTATTTTATAATCTTCTAAAATCTTATATCGTTATTAATGCGGCAATGCAATATTAAATCTATAACTAGCTGTGGTCTGTTTTTATTATGTCTAATTTATGAATTCATTTTATTTTTATTTTGAAAAAAAATTAAATATCCAAAATAAGTTATGGTTATATTTACATATAGTTATGTATAAAAACATGTTCATGTACCATTAAATAATACCTTTCAAATTTGAACATAAAGCACTCCCTATATTTTTCGTAGATAAAATACATCACATAAATTGCAATAATATGAAAAACATTGCAAATATAAAGCTCAGAACTGATTGATATATTACAAAAGGGTGAAACATGATAAAAGACGAATTTAATCCCACCTCAAAGCTTTCTTCTATTTCAGATTTCCAAAGCTCTCCCTCTCATTCATCATTCAATTTCATGTTTAGTGTGAATTCAAACAAACGAATACAGATAGTCATGAGAGCAAAAGTCATTTTATAATAAATTAAAACCACTGGTTGATTCAATCATGAACAGAAACTGTTCAAGGAAACATTCAAAACGTGACAATATCAAAGATTGTTCGTGAATTATTTTTTAATATCTCGATTTTTATAATTTTAAAATATTTTTTTCTGGGCATTGATGTTGTATATTTTATAATTCATTTCAAATTAATGAATTGTCATGATAATGTCTACATTGTTTACTAATATTCACTGCAAATAATAATGGAATATATATGTCTTTGTTATAAAATAAAACACATTTTTGTATTAGAAGAAAAAGGTGAACCGTAATCTTAAGAATTTATATGTTTTGATCATGAGCATAAATGTTAAAAGATAAATGTTTCAAAATAATACTTTGAACTATTAATAAACATTGTCGATCACGGGTAGTTAGCCTTTAAAATGGCGAACTTCAGTTATATATAGATTACACGTATATGATATAGATCACAGTTACATATTATATAGAGCACAGTTATTGATTATATTATATAGATTACAGTTATTGATTATATTATATAAATTACAGTTATGTATAGGCTATATTATATAGGTCACAGTTATATATTATATAGGTCACAGTTATATATTATATAGGTCACAGTTATATATTATATAGATCACAGTTATATAGGCCTATTATATAGGTCACAGTTATATAATATATAGATCACAGTTATTGATTATATTATATAAATCACAGTTATGTATATACCTATTATATAGGTCACAGTTATATATTATATAGGTCACAGTTATATATTATATAGGTCACAGTTATATAGGCTATTATATAGATCACAGTTATTGATTATATTATATAAATCACAGTTATATATTATATAGGTCATAGTTATAGATTATATTCTCAACTGCTTTTGGTAAAACGTGCATTTCTATTGAACTTAGGCCTATACTAACAATATCTTTTATAATTTATATCCTCATATATATTAATAATATTACGTACTAACAGTTCATCATAGTTAGATTATGCATCTAATATGTAATAAATATATTCATTCACTCATGACTTAATGGTGTAATATAGCCTACAGTATATAACATATTTTACTTATATTTAAATACATTTTTTAATCATCTAATTTTATATAAAATATAGAGAATGTTTATATCAGACATTATTTCACTATAAAATACACATTTAAAAATAGTTTAGATGAAATACGAATTGAAACGTATCACCATAATTTAATTTATTCATCGTTTAATGTCCTTAGCCGTTCCATTTATATATGTAACTGCAGAATTATGAAATTATTTTCTGCAAACTCATTAACTCTATTTCTCAAAATAATTGACATAACTGTCTAATCATATAAAAAAATAGCTGAGAAGAGTATTCAAGTAAAGAAAGTCAATAGCACTCAATTTTATTATAAGAGATTAATTACATTGAATAATAATTATGTACTTTATGTATTCATTTATGTATTAATTATGTATTTTATTAGAGGTGAGATTGAATAGTAAATGCTATTTCAAAGTAGGCCTATTAGCAATTATTTTTTTAAATACGTCAATAGTTCATCGTACAGAGAAACAGTGCTCTGAAAATGGATTAATTTAATTATAATTTTTATAACATTTATAATTTTATAACATTTATAAATAGCATAGGCTAGATACAAATTTAATGAAGTTGTCAACATTTGTTCAACTTAACTATATTTTTGTGTGTACTTTTGTGGTGGCTAACTGCTTTGTATATGTCTAGATTTTATCGATTTTGAATTTTGTATCTGTCTGGTATTTGCTTGTAATTAGATTGTTGAGATGTGTTTTTATGTATTGTATATAGCAACCTATGATTGGCTGATGATTTTTCGCATATTATATTTAAACTAATAATAATCTGTTGAACACTTTTTGTAATATTCACACCATGATTATGCCTTCTTGATGGAAGGTGAAAGCTTGGTTTTTTGTGTATTAATTGTAATACACTTTAAATGTTATTGAAGTTTTTTCTTTTGCACTGACACGATTATGTTCTACGTGTTCTCGTTGTTTAATTAAACACAAATTAACTAAAATTATTGTTATATATTAAACAAGTGAGTGCTTTGTTTTAAATGATCAATATTTTGATTTATAATTATAATGTGTTTTCACACGAATATAAATCAACCTAATAAATGACTGTAATTGTGAATAATTTAATCAACAGATTTAAAAATATATTAATAACATTAAAAGATAATTTTAATTTCATAAACATTTAATCAAAATATTACACTAAAGATTGTTATTTTTTGAATAATTTTAAGAGTGTGGCTTTATAAAGAGGGGTCAATATTTTGTATCAACATGAATTATGTAATATTTTGACTGAAAATAATTGATAAATATCGCATGACAATTCGATTACCTTTCGTAATCCCATTTCCAGAGATGTTTCCGTTATTTCAATTGTTTCATTAGTACCATGGCTACCATTGTTTATCTCGTCAAAGTCTGTTTGTATTGATCCAACAGAAAGCAATGGTGTGAATGATTTGAATAGTTGTCCCTGTTTTGGGAGTTTAACAAATGTAATCTTTTTTGATTCTGACACCTCCTTCTTCAGAAAAACTAATGCAACATTATTTTTTCCACAATTGTTTTTGCCATGCAAAGCAATTCTAAAAACTTTTTTTGTTTTGTATTTTTTTTTAAAATTCTCATACTGAAAAGTATATACATATACATAAGTGTAAAAAATAAGAACATCTTCAGTTATAGAGCATTCAGATAAATAATTATTAAATGTTGTTCCCTTAAAATTATTTCATCTAAAAATGGTTAGGTAATAATCAAATCGTGTTTTACTTTTGTGGTATGTTTTCCTTTACTTTTAAATTACAATATTAATATTCATAAAATAATAACATATTACAAATGTAAACAATTCAATATTGATAATATGGTCAAAGCATTATTTAATATTTCATCAATCATGCATGTGATAACTATACATAAGAATACTGATTTATATGAGTTATATTAAAAAAGATTTTATATACAATAAGTAAAGAAAACTAATATGTTATCCAAAAAAAACAGATTAAATATTAAATAATGTGTTCATTTTGTGGCGACACAGTGAATAACTTTTATTGAGAAATACAAAAATGCCGTTGTGAAAAACCAAATCGTGAAGAACCACAAGAACTGTCAAAATTATATGGGGACCTAAAATCTTGCCTTGCAGCCCACATGTGAAAACGGAAACATTTTGTTAAAAAAAGTAATATTTTTTATCAGTGTGCTAGATGCTGTATTAACCTTACTACTTAATTGAGTATCAATGATTGGACGCCATCGATACTATATATTACTAATTAGGAGTTTAGGAGTAGAAATCTGAAACGTCTTCTACTATAGTGTAGGGGAGGAAGTTCAATGGAGGGGAGGAGTTTCAGTGAAGAATGAGAGGCGTTACGGAGAAGATGGTTATGACACACGGAGCAGGGAGAATAAATAAAAGGGTTTTAGAATCGTTCGAGGAGGACAGGGATAGGGAGGAGTGAATGAAGGAAGAGAAGGCTGGAGGAGATTGAGAGGGTGAAGGACTGTAGAAAAATTTGTGAAAGCAAAGAAAGAGGAGTCGGAAGAAGGAGGGAGGTCACGGTAAAAGGCCATTGCTTCAAAATAAATTATACGTGCTATTTAAAGACAATAAAAACGTATTTTTCTATCATGAAAAATATATTGTTAACGAAGAATTAAATAAAGTGGTTGGTGGTGGTAAGGGCAGAGGTGATGAGAAACAAACGAAGCAAAGGATGATATAGAGAGGAAGCGATGTGGCATTTCATGTAGGCAGAGGTGGATGTGTGAGTGATAATCGTAGATAGATAATCATCGTCCTTCACTACCGTTAATATAACCATAATAAAAGTAGTTATCAGAACACTCCTTTAATTCTAACAACACATTTAAATATGTTTCAGAATGTAATTAATTAAATATTGCCATTGCACTTACTCGTATAACCGTTTTGCCAACGACAACTCTAAAATTTACAAGTTTACAATATCGTTCATCATGTTTTTCAAATTTTTTGAAGCAATCCGCTGCTGTAAGGACAGCATCCTTATTGATGAGGGTCCCACTACAAAAGTGTATATTGTCCATTCCCCTTGTCAACCACACGATGGGAGAAAAAACCTCTTTGTTTCCGTATACTAAACGTTCGCTGATCCAGTCAAGATAATACCTGATATCCATGTACGCAACTGGTTGGTCCGTACCGCATCTATCGTCAAACAAGTGACTGGCCACTCCTATTTGGATAAGCGTCTTTGTATATTTTATCTTCTTAAACAAAGGTCCACCGGAATCACCATAGCAAGGCGAAGCGGGATTTTTTACAACACATAGTTTTTTTCGGTCAGTAAATATGTTATTCCACAATCTGTTGCATTTTTTAAAAGAAATTACCTGCAATTAATTATGGTTAAGGATATTAATTAATCATTAATTCATATTAATGACATAAGATATGTATATTTTTATTTAGAATATTTTACCAACATTATAATTTGGCGGCTATTTCGTTTATGTTTATTATAATGTTAAATAATTAAAATTCGGCTTGGAAACCAGTTTAAGCTACCCTAATTGTGTTAGAATGTCTGGTTCCCTACCTTTACCTAAAAATGGATTTGGACGCCTTTACATGGCCTTTTCCAAAAAATCGTCTATTCTAAATGATGTATTGTAATGTTTATATTCATCCATGCAAATAGATACACTTATTTTTAATTAAAAAAAATTATATTAGCAATGGAAATAACTATATTTAATGTATACATATGTAAATTAGGTAAGTTGATAATTAAGTAAGTAGGTAGGTAAGTAGGTAAGCATAGGTAAGAAAGTATGAGGCTTTATTTAATTCTGACAGACGCAACATTTTACAAACATTTTCATGTGTACTAGGCATGAGGAGTAATAAGCTGGTTTAATAATGGCCGATTAAATAATAGAAATAATAAATAATCATTTTCTAATAAGAAAGTCTTTCTGATTCAAAGGAGTGACTAGAGGCATCTCGAAACCGTGATTCCGCCGTTTCGTCCTTCTTCCGCCGTTGCCTCTGAAGGTGACATTCGATATTTAGTAGTAGTCGAGCATCAGCTTTTGTGACTAGCTGTGTAATATTAGTTTCATTCTTGTAGTAACCATACCGGATGCTTTTTGTTGTCTTGTTGACATCTCACTAGTCGGTCCCGGTCAGTTTTGATTCATCAGTTCCCACCATTCCGATATTGCATACATCAGTCTTCCGACGATGAGAGCGTCGTAGACATATTGGATGCTGTTAACTTTAAGTCCGTTTTTCTTCAGGATCTTAATGGCGTAGAAGCTCGAGTTACTCTTTTTAATCAGTGTGCTGATGTGTCTTGTAATCTGAAATCTATCGTTTATGTTCACGCCGAGGAAATTGATTGCGTTAACTCTTTTAATTTCTGGGATTTTATCTGGGTTTTCTTTACACTTTGGTCTGTTGGATATTATTTCTTTGGATTTTGAGTGATTTAGACGCAGATTGTTAACTGTTGAACACTCCTTCATATAGTGAAGTTTCTCAGATGATTGTTTGATATTTTGTGGGGTGATAATGATGTTTGTGTCATCGGTGTACTTTATTGCCTGCGCATCTTTGGTGGAGATATGATGCAAGAATTGAGAACATGATCGAACCCAACGCTGATCCCTGAATTACTCCACAATTAACTGAAGATTGTGATGAGAATGCTCCTTGAAATTGCGTACATTGCTGGTGCAGGAGGAAGAAGATATGTATCCAATTATAAATTGCGGCTTGGATGTTTATGGTGTCAAGTTTTTCAAAAAAATATTGGAAATTAACTTAAAGTATCTAGGGCCTTATATTACCTTACCTAGCCATATAAAGATATAAATACAATACTAAGACTTTGCTAAAGCCACGTAACGACGATGTTAAGACTATGCCAAAGCCATGTAAGGACAATAATAAGATGATGCCGTATCTACGCTAAGACAGTGGTAAGACTATGGAAAAGTCTCGTTAGATAGAATACTTAGACTATTCCAAAGCCATGTAAAGGCAATGATAAGACTATCCCAAAGTCACATAAAAACAATTCTAATACCATGTAAATTATAGGGCTAGGCCGTACCATGTTCGTATTTTTAGTAAAAAAGTATGCATATTTAATTAAAAGTTAGCTTTCTTTACATTTTTTATTCCTTTTTGATCTACAGAACTCGAGAGTATTTTACTAAATGTTTTGAATTGTTATTAACCATTGATATTAATAAAGCATGGCAAAAATGGTATTCACTTTATTTGAGACAAACGTAAACTCTATTCACAAACCTTCATGTTACCCTTCATCAATGTTTTTGAAGGTGTGCTTATGTTATTAATGCGTCCCCATCCAACACCTGTGGCATAAAACCGTTTCCCAAACTTTTGATTTTGCTTTGGAAGTTTTGCATATTGTATATATTTTGATTCACGAACATGTTTGGCCAGTGTTAACAAAGCAATGTCGTTAAGTAAACCGATTCTGTTGTAGTGGTGGTGAATTTCAACTTTAATTATTTGAATAGCTTTCTCAACTTTGGTTTTGCTCTAAATTGGAAAGTAACGAAGACAGTACATAAGTATTAGCATGCATTAGCCAAATGCGTAAGTAGTATAGGTATGGTCAATTCTAGAACAAAATTAATTTAAGTGACATTATTAATACCCATGCCCTTCAAAACATTTCCTTACAACGGCTTTTGAAATGGTTCCACATTATTATTATTATTAATATGTCCACTTATTATTTAAATATTTTTTTATAAACTGTTTTAGAACTAATTATTTTATCTGTTTAAAAGTTTTACAATAATATGGCTATAAAATGTACAGGTATGATATTCAATTTCAGCGTCAAAATAATATATATTTTTATTTGAAACAATTACTTTTTGTAATTAGATAATTAGTTTTACTTTCTGAGAAATAATTCGTGTTTTCACATTATTTGATTATTTAATATCTATTTAAAAAGTTTAAAAATATTATGCAATCTGTATTATTGATATATTTAAGGTTATATATTATATATCCATCATGGTTTCATGCGGCCTCAAGAATTATTGAAAAGTTCAAGTAATATGTCCTTGGTGTTTTTGAAATACAAGAAAATGTGAACATGCTCTGCGATTTGATTCAAACAAAAACAGAAATGACAACTGGATGTTCATTAACATTTTAATGAAAATAATTTCACCAAAAGTCAGTTAACGAAACGACTGGAAAAACAACAAACAAAAAACTTAAATTACCAAAATAAATAAATAAATTCCCAAAATAAAAATATGTATAACAGCTTAGGTATTCAAATTGGGTCACATACATATATTATTCAATTGTTCTAATACAAATCAACAACGCTTCCTTTGTAATACATTCGTTCTGCCAACTCCACCATCACCCGCTCCGATGCATCACCTGTTATCCTTCTTCGACACAACATTTCTCAACATAACTTCATAATGGAAGAACTCGCCAGCGCGTACATGTCGCATAGATATCAGAGCATCAT
>JAUZND010088772.1:0-15350 GCA_034780555.1 Coelogynopora nodosa
GTTAATACACATGTGTATTACCTATAGAATTACCTATTTGCATGCATGCAAATAAATAGTAAGAACATGTAGAACATAGAAGAACATGTAATCACAGTTCTAGAAATTGTCAACTAATGAACAAACAGATCATTCACTAAATAAATTAGAAAATGCAATATGCTGTGGATATTTTTGGGAAAATGTGTCTAGCTAAATTAAGCTTAATAGGAATATCTCTGTGAATATGAAGAAGTGATAAACCAGATAATCTAGTGTTGCTCATTGGGAAATGATGAGCAGTTTTAATACGTTTCACTCCACTAAAACTAAGATTGTTCTGCACTACATGTATACAGTATAGTCACAGGCAAGCTGCAGAATATCTTCAGAAGTTTGTCAATATTTGGATATTCTGTTGAAAGCATCAGTAGCTCTTGTTGAATGATTTTCATTTGACTGCTGTTTGAGCCACTTGTGATGCCAAAGATGAATTTCACTGATGGTGATGAGATTACCAGGTGAAGGTAGGTCTTCATCATAAAAATTGGCATCATTTTCTCAACAGCTTCAGATTTGCTGTTTAATTGTTACTGCTAAAACGGTCTTTTATTTTGGTATATAAATTATCTAAAAATGGCACAGAAATACAACAATAATAATAATCTTTTGGTGTTTGTGCAGGCAGGTTGTCTCTGTGGCACTGAGACCTACAGAGGCATGGAGTCGAAAGCTCAACATCAATGTCAATGATGGCAGCAATTTCTTCAGCTTCTTTGTACCTTATATCTTCTCGAGCACCCTTGATAACTTCATTTACAATGCTCCATGCTAGTGCTAGCTTGTAACAGGTCCAATGATTTACCTTGTAAACTGACAGTTATAGTGTGAATATATGCAAGGCAGTGTTGTGTCACTTTCAGAGAACCTATGAAACCAGATTGAGTAATTGCAAGTAAGTATAAACCAGCATCAGTCAATGAGTCTGTTCTGAGGTCCTTCAGATACAATCACATTAAAACAAGAAACAACACTAGCATGAAGATCAACCATGGTTGTAATAGCTTCAATTCGTTCGACCCGACGTGTATTGCATGCATCCATCAGCTTCTTCTTTTGGCTCTCAGGGACTGTCTCATTAATAGCTTGTAATAAAGCTTCCTGGTACTTGGGGTGTGCATCAAAAAATGCTGAAACTCATTGTATTGTCCCAAACATATTTCAGATGTTCATTATTTGAGATGTCTTCACAATACACAGATTTAGCTTATGTGAAACACAGTGGAAATGAAGTGCCTTTGGTATAAGGACTGTTTTTTTATAAGGGCACTTATTTTTTTAGAAAAGGCACATTATCTACCCTTTTAACCCCCTTTGGGTACTTGTTTTTATTCAATTTTTGACAATATATATATTTTTTCTGAATCCAAATATTTTGAGGGGGATTTCGGAACCCCTGGAAATGTGCCTGGATCTTAGATCGGTTGGCATTCTAGATTGGTCTGCAACACATGCAGATCGGTCTTTAATAATACATTATTAAATTAATACTTCAAAATGATTCACTAAACTAAAATGTATGTCTATCTAAAATAAGCTGCAAAATCGGCTGCAGATTCAGCCAGGAATGTTTAATATGTGATTCAATTTTTACAAACTTTTTTCTTTACTTGCAAGGACATGTCTTTTGGCATTGCTGATGGTGTTGTTGTTTCAGTTGATTATGCTAAGTATTGTTCTAACCATTTAGGTCTCACTTTCCTCAGATAATCAACTAAGAGTGGTGTGCTGAAATGGTATTTAATAAAGCAGCCCTGACTATTAATCAGGGTGTTTAACAAAACAGGGGTGACTTCATTTTATTGCTTTCATGTGCTCAAAGCAGTGTTTAGTAAAACACCCTGACTAATGAGATGTAGGTCAACATGGTTATTTTTGCTGTGAGGTAATTGGCTTATTTTTTTGATTAGCCTACGTGAGTCATACTTGTATATAGGATAACTTGCATACAAGCTTTTCTTATATTGTATATTTATTCCACAATTTCATTTTTTATTTTAATAGTTTAAGGTATGAGTTCAATTAAAACCAAAATACGTGGCAGTGAATTTTCAAAAGAAGAAAATTTTTACTTGCTAGACTTAATTAAAGATTCAAGTGACATTATTGAAAATGTATCTAATGATGTTAATATTAACAAATGAAAAAATTCAACATGAAGGCAAATTTGTGACGAATACAATTCTTACTATTAGGCAAGGCCACGGACAGTAGAGCAACTGTGTGCGCTTTATAGAAGAACAAAGGTAGCGGCAAGAAAAGAAATTTTTAATCACAAGAAGGAGTGTCTAAAGACTGGCGGCGGTAGTCATCCACCTCCTCTAAGTGACGAGACAGCTGTTGTTAGTGGGATTGCTACAACTTTGACAAGTGTGTATTGTAACTCGGTCGATGACGATATGCAGCAAGAGGGAGACAACCCCATTTCATTCATGGAGCTTCTTGCTTACACAAGTGACGGTGCCATGGACTTGATGATGGTGACGGCGCCAACTACACCAGGACCAGCTGACAGTTCAGTGAAGTCTGGTGCACTGAAAATGACCTCTTACAGCCTCAAGGCGATTGTGAATGATCAGCTGACAGCGGAACATGAAGCAAAGATGGAAATCTTTAACTTGAAGTGGCAACTACTATGAGAGAAATTGGATATTGCTTGTATGAAGAAAATAAAAGTATGTTATCTATTTAAATAATTAGAAAATACATTGTACATATTTCTCAATTATTATTTCAGCTGCAACAAGGAATGGACACCATGGAAGTGCTTGACACGAACTGAAGCAAGATGTGTAGTAATGAAGCTTGACATTGTTAATTCTGATATTATTATTAATTAGTATAGTGTTTTGTAAATTATAATGTTTTATTACGCGATAGTGTTTGGTATTATGTTTTATTATGTTTATATTATGTATTTTGTTTTATAATAACATTTTTGTATTAATAAACAATGCTTTTATCAATGTTGTTAACGACAAGACAAGGCTTTGAACATATATTTAAAACAAAAGCGATAAACGTCAAAATTTAACAAAAAAGTTACCATAAAAAGTTTTAAAAGTTAACATATAAGGATCACTACTTATACTAGGTAACAAAACATATACAAAATGAATACAGGAATACGAACGTTAATGGTTGATTATCTCGATGCATTCTATCGTAAAATGTCGCTCTTACTACTGAAAATATCTTGCAATTATTGCCCTCCGCGTAGCCTGTCCAGGGCGGTTTCCACCTAAGCGTACTCCCTGGTTGAATGCACCAATGTCAATAGCGTCGATATCCAAATCGATGTCACGGCGCGACATGTTATGAAGAACAGCACATGCCACAATCACTGATTGAATCGTAGACAATTTTAGTCGAAGTCTCGAATCGGGACCAAGCGCAGCAAAACGACGCTTCCATACCCCGAAGGTGCGCTCAATTATTCCACGAGTGTGTTTGAATGCAGTATTGTATCGTTCTTCTTGCGGGCTTTGCGGATTTGAGACAGGAATTAACAAATATGGTTTGCATGCATATCCAGCATCTCCAAGTAGAATTCCTCTCACTTCACCTGTTTCCAGCTTTTCTTTGAGTCTGCTTTCATTAAAAATCCTAGAATCATGCGCAGATCCAGGATGTCTACACACAATATTCATGAATTTCATTTCACTATCTCAAACACATTGAACATTTAAAGAATAATATCCTTTACGATTCATGAATTCTCCAGCAACGTTTCTGGAATGGCAAACAATAGAGATATGCGTGCAGTCGATAACTCCAATAACACCGGGGAAATGGCAGCTTTCTCAGAATTTGCTATTTTGTATTCTCCTTGGGGAAGAGAAATGTATCCTTGCCTCAAAGAAGCATTGGCGTCTGATACTGATTTAACAATTTTTGAAACAGTTGCTCTATGCATACCAGCAATGTTGCCCATCGTAATTTGAAAAGATCCGGTGACGTAAAAGCAAAGAGTTGTACACACTGATATTGGCACTGGTATTGTGTGATTACGGTTTGTAGGTTTTATAAGTTGGGGTCTAAGAATGTTAATTAAGTCATAAACGACGCCTTTTGACAGATGATAGCACAAACGGAAGGGAGAATCACTGTAGCGTTCAAGCGGATTGTTTCGATCTTCGAAAATGCATAAATCAAGAATATTTAAAATATTTTCAACCACATCTAACACATCCATCCTTCACGGTAGCTTAACTTCACAGTTGACTCACAACTGAATGAGAAAAGTTGTCACTGTCGGATAAAGTTATAGTATAATACAGGGTCCCCCACCCTGACCACTAAACACCCCTGTCTAAATCACCCTGATTAAGCCCTGTTTTATTAAATATCTTTTGAGCACACCAAATCGTGCGAAAGTTACCCCTGTTTAACTAAACAGCCCTGTTTTAGGCTTCCGGCACACTACTCCTAGTGTCTATTGTTGTTTAAGAGGTGTTCACCCTAGTTGTCTAGTTCCTTCTTCCATCTTGGGCATTCCATCATGTGGTCTTTATTTTCTTCTTCTCCACAGTCTTCGCATATAGCATCTTCAGTGAGGCCGATTCTCTTCATGTAGTATTTTGAAGCTCGGCAATGACCTGCTCTCATTTGTGCACAATCAACTTGTTCTCTTCTGTTTTCTTCACCCCTTGTGACTTTCTCACTGTATACTCTTTTTATTCTCTCATCCAGTGTGGGCTTGTATTTTATCTCTCTCTTTATCCTTCTTTTGATTGTATCTAAACCCAATGGTACTATGTCCTGATCTAACTTTCTTGTGTTATTTGCCTCTTCATCAGCTCTCTCATTCCAATCTGTCCCACAGTGACTAGGTGTTCATTGAATGCAAATTTCGGTTTGATTTGCCCCTTTGATCAATAAACTTTTCAGGTCTTCAAGATCTTTATCTGAACTGGGTCTTCCTATATATATAATATATATATATTATATATGCTGATGGTGTGACCATGGTAACCAGTTAGACTTAGGTCAGTTAATACTAATAGCAGTTATAGAATACAGGCACCTGTTGGTCACAGAAAGTGAAATCCAACAGTTCTTGAAATGTCTGGATGGAAAGCGAATTTACTAAACCATCTGAATTCCGAATGAAACCAACAGTTTGCAATTCATTAATTCCTCACATACAGTTTATATAATTTGAAAATGGTCCTGTCAGGATGAGAATTTTTCATTCTTTTCCTTTCAATTACTCAATACAATATCCACCTCATTTTTCTTTTCAATGGAGTTTAAAATAAAAAATATTAATGCTAAAATTATTCAAAATAATAGTGGAGTAAATGCACAATAAAATAAATAATTCGCAATTGGTCCAGATGGTAAGCAACTTAAGGTTATAAGTAAAAACCAATGCAGAATCCATAAAAACTGATACCTATATGCCAATAATTAATTTAATAAATATATTATTTTATAAATATATAATATTAACATTATACCAACATTAGTCATCATTGCCATAGGTTACTACACTAAAAATATATAGTGATCTGGACCATAAAAAAAAATTGGAGAGAAAATTCAAAATCATTTTACATTTCTGAGGAAGTATGGTCAAAGGTCAAGTGGTGCAGTTGAATCTACTCTTACTGTACTACTCATAATGTTAACTATTATAGTATTATTATGAAATCTTCTATTTGATTTATCACACAACTATAGATTAAATGATTGACTCTTGTATGACATTATGTGCATTTATATGCATTCTAGTTATTAAAACCCTCAAAGGCCAAAAAGGTCTCACTATGTGCATTTAGCATAGCCAAACCACTCCAGAGATTATTAAAAAAAAAAAATTTCACTACAAATAATGATAAAACATTCTCAGGTCTGTTAAAATATAACCACATTTAAATAAATGATGTGGCTATTTGTCCTTGGATAAGGATTTTTAGATCCTGGTTATTTTTATCCTTGCATATACTTATGTGCACAATATTTTTTCATGTACTTTTTCTACTTTTTTATTTTTAGAGAAAAAAAGTAGTTTGAATGTTTTTATTGTGTAACACTCATAATCTATCTCTACAAAATGCTTTATGAACCATATTTGTGTATAGTTGAACATATACAGGGATGTCATAAGTTGCTTTACCCTAAGAATTCAATAAAAATAACCCTACATTATTCTATAAATCTATGCAACTGTTAGATACCTTTTTGTGTTTAATGGCTAAAATTCATTTTTGTCAGGTCAATTGGTCTATGTTAACTAGGTAAAGGTCATTTCTGGGTATATCAAGGGTGGGGATTCCACAAACAATGTCAAACTACTCTTTTTGAACTCTTTTCATGATTTTAAGACTGGCTGCACCAAATGTTACTTAATCTTAATCTTAGTAAGAGCTTATGTTGTTTGCTCTTGTGTTTACATATATTTTACTTACAATATGTAAGCAGGAGTGACAATATAGTATTATCGAAATGTATTATGTCCTACTTTTGTCTTACTTTTTTGTTAAATTATATAAATTCTATTTTAAGCTAAGTTTTAGCTGACATCATTTAAATACATTTTAACTAAATAAATTAAATAAAACATTAAATATATCAAAAATATATATACTGTTGGTCAGCCCGGTTAAGGACTTAGTAAAAATGTGTAATGAATAGTCCCATTGAGGCCAACCAATTAGAGTTTAGCTGACATCATTTAAATACATTAAAAATATATATATATATATAAATGTTTCCTGTTGGTCAGCCTAGTTAGGTACCTAGTAAAAATATGTAATGAATAGTCCCATTGGGGCCAGCCAATTTGTGTATTATTCAAGATATGCAAGTGCTGGTCCCAGTTATGAATCTAGTTATGTCAACCATTTCATAATCCTCAACTGGTTGGACCAGTTAGGGACCTATTTAAGTAGTGTAATTTATAGTTCTTCACTCACCTTACTTAATATTTATACTTATTTTATACTATACCAGATATATATTATCACTGGTCAAGCAGTTGCCAATATAATTTTTTTTTACTGGGCATACTAGTTATGCAACTATAGTTATACTTTACAGCATTTTAATATTCCTTAAAAATTTGCAATAGAACATCAAAAGATTGATTATATTTTATTATAAATTGAGTAAAACTTTAGATAGAAAACATATTATATTAATTGAAAAATTCTCCTAATATTATTATAATTTATAGTGATATTTTTATTGGGTAAGAACTTGTTATTTTAGTTACAAAATATTTTTTAAGAATAAACTTTTCTGATAAACATATATTAGTATTATTATGAATAGATATAATAATTTATATTTTATTAATCTAATGGTCACATAAGGATTGAGAGGGGGCATTTAAAAAGACACTAAATTGATCTTTTATGATCAGGAATAAATACAGAAATTAGAACACAAAGCATTAATATTTTAGTTATTTTAAATATTTTAGGTAATAACTTGTTTATTTAATTAAAAATATTTTTGGCCATAAATTTATAATATTTTTTTATGTGATAATATATTTTATAAAATAGAATTCTTTTAGCAAAAACTTATATTTAATATTTTCTGGTTAAAGAAATTTCCACATTTTAAATAATTTTTCACATTAATTGAATTTAAATATTTGCTCTAAACTTTGAATTGTTGATTTGAAAATATACCAACAACATTCATAAATTATATTTATAGATGTCTGATCATAAATAGACAAGTTTGACAATAACATTGATAACATTGATAATACCATTGACATATACAACTTTATTTTAGAACTAAAATCTAGTATTGCTGTATAATTTTAGTAAAATCGGTGTGTTATGGAAAATATCTCGTGTAGGTTAATTTCAACACTCCCATCCCCCTCTTTAGTAGTTCTGGTGGTAAAAATACATATGGGATTGCTTACTTTAAATGAGTAGTCTTTTACTAATTTTTTGGTCAAGTTATTTATTTATTGAGAGATGTGAACAAGTGCAATGAAACTTGGAAACTATTTTTTAATATACCTCAATAACTTATTTTAACCTTGATTTGGACTAATTACAAAAACTATCAATTTAATTTCTCTTAATGAAAATTTTAATCCTTAGAATTAATTGGAACCATCAGGCATAATCAGCTCACCAGATAGAAAGAAAAGAAAGAAATTAGAAATAATAAAATATAAATCAAAAGAAAGGGTAACTATATAACAAAGAAAACTGACAAAAAAGAGATGCACAAAAGGCAAAGGAGAGGAATTAATAAAACTGGAAATAACAAAAGTATAACTTTCTAGAAAAAACTTATGAAAACCAGCCAAAAGGAGACCAATACCAGAAGTGAAATAAAATGAAGGAATTCCACCAAGTTATACTTGTACTTATAACACAGGCCTAGGAAATGAGAGGATGATAAGTCATGCCTGTAGTGATTATATTTTAATTAAAGCCAATATCCAGGACACAAAACCAAAACGGACCGAAAGTAGAAGCTGACCCAAAGAGATACAGTTGAAACTTAATAAGGCGCGGGACTTAGGACCCTCAGCGGCGTAGGACCCTCTGTAGACTGAAACATAGTCTGCAGTTGATCATCATTTAAACAAATACTTATTTCTTCCTGAAGGAGGGCTTACTTTATATATATGTTCTAATAAATTCTGATTAAAGTAAGTCAACGACGTTGTATTAAGCTGAGGCACTATCCAAAAGGACACCCATGGATGATCAATAATGAATTGATCGAGACAACTCTGAATCATGTTCTATTTCATTTAGATTCACACACTGATATAGTGTCCGCAGCTCTGCTACCTACCATCTCTCACACTCGTTCCCTCTCTCAACCGATTCCTCTCGCGGCGTAGGATAGCATTCTCGCGACTAGTCACCGCATAGTAATGTGGGATATTTTATGGGCGTCTCAAGTGTTCTCGCCTTCAATTGGAAAGACTGCCTCCAGTAATAATGAATGAAATACCAGCTCTTAGCTGTTAGCGTATTCTACGTACACACCATATAGTCTTATTTCAGTGAAGACTTATCCGGTTTTTGCCAGCTAATGTACAATATAGGTCTAGCTATAAAAAGCCTGCATTGACCGAATTGAAGTTAATTTAATGGGTTTTAAAAATGAAATTTTCATGTCTTAATCAACGACCAACAATAGGGAACTGTCAACGCTGTCGGACTTTACACAACTATTTAGCTGGGATTTTGAATTAGAAAATATTGTCTTCAACCATATAATGCGCACGTAATATGAATGGCTATCATATCTGCGCCCTTTGAATGTATATGTCAAGGATTAAGTCGATGTTGTCCAAGTTGACTGCATTTGTAGCACGATTTCTATATTAAACGCTGTTATTTCAACCCAGAATTCGATCAATGTCCAGTCTAATGACTACATGATGGTCTTAAAACCGGCAACATTAGTTGAACCTATAAGTGATCATGCTACTGCCAGGTGACCGCTTATAACTGGATAATTTCTATCAACATCACTGCTTCATTACCTACGCTGTCACTAATGCTCACGGATTGATCACATATAATATCATATCGCTTATTGCAACAAATTATACTACATCACCCCCGGTTTATTTTATCTTAATGCATTCATCATTATTTAAGCCTTTGTCGACATATGCTTAAATATCGATTTGTTTCTTAACAACGTTTTACCAAAACATTTCTTCTTAAGACAACCATCATTATCTTTACATTAAGTTCAATGCCGAACTTAAGTTTACTTTTTAAATGTTTTTTATAATAAATTAAACTTACAATGCGAAAGTGTATTTCGTTATCGAAGAGTTTCTAAAGATTTTATATAAATGAATAGTTCACATTGCGTTTTTGCTTAATTTAATGATCTTTACACGACAGTTAATTCATAATTTTTTACAAAAATGTTCCGTTTTCAACTAAATTGTTATGCTACAATGAAACAATTTTCATTTACATGCATTACTAATAAAACTATGTTATGCAAAGTAATTTCTCATTTTTAAATTTTTTGACTAAATGGTTACTTATGAATGAATTTGTAAAAATCCCACTGCACATTTTTTCTGATTTATAAAATACACTTTTTGGTCATTGGCAATTATGTAATTAACTTAGTGTATAAGTATGTACATATACATTTTTCATTCATAAAACGATATTTGTAGAACAATTTATTTAGATTCGCCGATATTTTATTTATATTGACAAAAGCACAGCTAATTAATTTTTTAATTTAATATTTAAACAAAAGCAAATATATATAACTAATTATTTTTTAATTCAACATCTTCACTTCAACAAAAAACAAAAGCAAAAAATGAATGTATACTATATATATATATATACATAACTAATTATTTTTTAATTGAATATCTTCAACAAAATCAAAGAAGCATAAAATAATATAATATAAAACTGTTTACCTATACATGAATTTCTTTATATACATTTTTTGCAGCTTTTTCTATACCGCATTTATTTATAATAAATTTAAATCTGGTTTAGAGTTCCATTAAGTTATTCTTTAAATATTTATTTACAAACATTTCTGTGAAACGCTAGCGATAATTTTACCTAAAATTGCCCCTAATTTATATGCTTCAATAAAGATGTTATCTCAGACCGCAATTTACTTAATTCGTTTTTGTGCGCTTAAAATGTACTTGAAACAACAATAGTTTAAGTTAAAAATAATATTATTTAAGTGAACATTCCCAATTAAAATATTTCGTGTAACTTGTCCCTGAAATGTATTGACATTATTCGCGTTATAGATATTGGCCACTTGTTAGTTTTGTAAGATATTTCAAGAACACTCACAAGTAGTATAGGAAGAGTGGATTCTGACACACACACAGACGCCGCCCCCACATTAAAAAAGCAAGTCTTTTGCAGTAGAAACCATGATTTAATCTTTATTGTTAATAAATTTAATGTTTTACGAAGTGGTTGTATATTTATTTTTGTTTATATAATTTTTTTATATATCATATTTATATCTTTGTCTAAAATTAAAATGTAGACTTTGTAATTAATAACAATTTGACAAAAATAGTCTAAAACGTGAGTCAGTCTTCAATATGTTATTATTCGCTAGAAATGATGTAATACAAATGTAAAAACCTGTTCTTGTGTTTATAGAAGTGTCAAATTTGGAGATATTAAATATTGTTTCAATACTACTGTAGAAAACGATGTTTTATGAAATGTTTCGTAATATTATCCTGAATGGAATACTCTATTGTAATGCATTTACGAAACCCGATCTACTGCGTTGATTATATTAAGAAACATGAACTTTTACTCCATCATTTCCGTCTTGTATATTATCTATGCTTTGTTATAATCTTCATAAGTTCTCAGAGCGACAATGTTACACACAACAGTTAGCAAACACAGATACGTATAGATGCTCTAGTGTTCTTATAATGCTACATCCCGCCCATATAAAGGTAATACAATTCATTGTTGCCCTCTGTTTCAGCTGAGTATCGATCTGTGGACGGTGGCACAATCCTACGTTTTCTTTGAGAAGTTGATCTTAAAGGTGAGCTGAAGGCATTGATTGTGTTCAATTGGTGTTGTGATGCCTCTCTTGGGAGTCAATCTTCATTCCAACTGTGCCCAACGGCACACGGAAATACAGGAATTTTGGCATCATTTTCTTATTCACAATTAGTCATCTTTTTAAAGTATGATCTGGGGCTCTATAACCCCAGATAAGACTAATACTATATGCTAAGCAGAATTTATGAACTTTACCTTAACCGATTTCACTTTATGATGTTATGTTTTTCGAAATGTTGTCCATTATAATTAATATGTTTTTAAGAAGATTATTGACTCTAGTCTTACTTAGATGTTGCCGCAGTCTCGCTTCTTGATTGAATACTTATCAGTTACGAAGTCGGCCTGGGGAAAGTTCAGTTTCGTGCGTAAAGAAAAACTTTTCAATTAGAAACAAGATTTAGCGTTTAGTCGCGTGATGTCTACATTCTGAAACGCCTCGTGTATTTATCTCTTTTTTTCGGTTATCGTGTGACACCTAATAGCGTTGATAAGTTAGACATATTTTTACGAAATATAAGTTATCGAGTCACTGTATAATTGTCATAGTTGCATATTTGTCAGTAGAAGAAGCTTTTTATTTCTAAGATAAACTATAGAGACACGTGGTTAGCAGAATATATCATTCATGCCTTGATGTAACTTATATAATAGACGAGGCGAAATCATCTATCAGATTTTATCATCATTTAATTCTTTTGTCTTATTGTCGCTTTGTACCTACGCTAAATCAGTGTCCTACGCATCCATGTAAATGCTTTATAATTTGTGTCATTTTTCAAGTTATCTTCAATTATTAGACATGGTGTGTTCTTTATCATCTATACTGTAGTGTACACTTTAACTTCGCTAAGATTCCTACGTATCATTATGCCTATGAGTGTTGCGGGATTTAGAAACTATGTTTTGTTAGTTGTTCTTGTTTAGATTTCTTTTATAATAATGTTAGATTGTGTTATAGATAGTGACTATATTGCAATAACAGAGAGAAAGTTTGCAAGTGTTGTGAATATTAAAACTGTTTTGAGATTTACACGTTTAGTTTTGCGTTCATATTAATAATCTAAAATCGTTACATGTTACTAGAAACTAACCTTTTTTCAGACTTACAATATACATGTTTTGGTAATGTTAAGTACTCAAGACAATACTGACTTGGTGGGCACCAAAGTACCGGGGGGGGGGGATAAAAAAGAGAGGAGAGGAGGGTTAAATTGCCCCCCCCATACTACTTGTCAGGTGTGGTTGGCGCACAAAATACTTTTGAAACAGTCAATTGTCCGTTTCCCTTGGTTTCACTTATTATCTGTCTTCTTTTCATTGGGGATAATATAGTTTATCTTTTTGTATTCTCTCTCACCGATGAATCAGAATCTGGTGAACAAGTTCAATCGGAAGTTGTGCTGTGGTGCCTCTCTCATGCTCAGCGCAAAGCTCAACGACGTCAAGGGCTCGGATCTCACTAACCTCGTCCAGGTAACTATGGCGATGCTTTCCTATTGGTTTGGGATAAATGGGCTGTCTGTGTTGCTTAACCTAGAGTGAACTTGGTGTGGATGGCCTATCTATCCGGGCTTTATATCATTAATATAATCTACGTGAAAACGATCGTTTTTAGTTTACCTGAAGGTATTTAGTGTTCAACTATATTTTTTTCTTAAATCCTTGAACGCTTTGAATACACTTTCGAGTCAATCGCTGATATTTGCTGTTGCGGAATTTGCTCCTCTTCTAATCTTTGAAGGCATAATTAGCCGCTTGAAAATGGCGCTTCCTGTCAGTTAATGGAACGGCTTTGGTTTTTCATCCCCTTGACCAGTCTTGAAATGGAGCGTTTTTTCAAGGGACAGTTAATTAACAGCTTTGGACTTGCATACCTGAGAAGACTGCCACCAGAGCTTATTCCGAATAATTATGTATGAGTATGGTAAAGAACATAATATAAAAGTGTTAGAAATTATTGTTTACATTTGTAAAAGCATATATATACGTGAATGCTAAAATCAAAACAACTATTTATTCGAAACAATGAATCTTCCAAATAAATCACCACTTACTGTTCCCCTCCTGTATCCATGACAACGTACTCTACGTGTCGGTCAAGTATTGTCGTCACTTATCAATGACGTCATTTAGTCAATATTGTACCCCCGTTCCTTCCTTTTGAGCCATGTGAGATGTGAACAGAGTTATTGAACCATAGAAAGTCGGCCTACCAACATAACTACAGTCGTTACTTAGCAACAACACGGTTGTCATGTAAACATAGCGGCAACTAACGTACTCCAATCATCGCAAAGTATAATTGTAGCGTTTTGTACAAATCAGGTGACATCATCAATATTAATATTAACGTTACTGGAATATTCAACATTCTTTTATTGATTTGTCACCATTAGCTCGTCTGACATTTAAATATAACCCAGACTATTGGCTATATATAATGATCAAAAGCATATTTATCTAAACATGTTTATTTATTAATATATTTTATTATGTCAAATAACGTCGAACCTTGAAACAACTCATCAACAAGTAGAAGTTCATACTTCACTAGTTACTATATTATCCATATCTTAACTAGACTACTCACATATACTACTATTATCTCTATTCACCACAATAATATATTATCTCCCAATTCATCAAGCTTGTTGAATACGGACGTCATGAATCGCCTCTGGTTTCTACTTTTTTAAATCCATTTGATGCCTCTCTTTTAACTCTTTCTTTATCGCTTCAATCAACGTTGATACGAACAATTATATCGTATTGTTTATTGTCGAAAATTTAACTTTGTTATGCATAGACTACGTATAACTTTTTTTCTAATTGGTATAAAATGGACTGGATTGGTGTTTTGCAGTTTTGCAAATCTCTAGAATTAGTCAAACTAGATAAAAATTGAGTATTTCTAATACAAACTGCAAACAACGGTTTACGTTGTTAAAACAACTTTTATTTTAATTTCTTCACTTTTACGTTAATTAGTAAATAGCGGAAATTGAGCCAAAGTATGCCTGGCCAGGCTACATATAACAACTATTCCTGCAAAGTTCAACATGTAGTTACTTCTGTCAAGATTCATTAATATATATATATCTCATAAGATCAACAATTAATTAATACTGTCGTCTTGTTGATCCAAATTGCTCCGTAATATGATCTACGCTGCTGTTTTCCAACTTCTTAATAATACACTATCTCACATTCCTATTAGTATATCCGGGCACCTGTTAGTTTCTAGTTGTGTCGTGTTTAAAATGAGTGATGCATATTCCTGGTCGAGAATGTTGTCTTTTGAGACCCAATGTCTCGCTCTGAAATAAGGATCAATTTATTGTTGGGCTCTGGGCTCTCTCTCATTAGTAGCTCCGGAGTTGACAGAGATTTATGTTGACCTTTCTGCGCTAATTATGATTTAAATCTTCCAAATCGATTAGATCGATATGAGTTGTACTCTCACTGCGTAAATCTCCTCAGTAGCTGTGATATTGGTAATACAGTATGTCGATAACGTTATAAGAGGACCTTTGCATCGATGAGATTGGATCGCAGTTTCACTTTGCTGATATTAACCAAACTCAAAGCTACGAATTTTAATGTTAACTACTATACAGTTAGCCGTACGTACAAACATATTATTTATAAAATTGATTGGAACCATCAGGCAAATCCAGCTCACCAGATTGAAAGAAAAGAAATAAATCAGAAATAATAAAATATAAATCAAAAGAAAGGGTAACTATATAACAAAGAAAACCGACA
>JAUZND010088783.1:0-15350 GCA_034780555.1 Coelogynopora nodosa
TTGTCATTTATTTATGCATTATGACATAGCAATTTAACCTTTATGACCTTCAGTAGATAGGTCATGAGACGCCCACACCTTCAATCATGACCTTCAGTAGATAGGTCACGAGACCGACCACACCTTCATGACCTTCAGTAGATAGGTCATGAGACCACCCACACCTTCATGACCTTCAGTAGATAGGTCATTAGACCACCCACATCTTCTGATTGGTTTAAAATTACTAAACGTTTACAGTTTCTTTGATAATCAATCCTAAACTATATATACATATACATTTTCATCGTTAATATAAAATTGGTTAAAATTATCTATTAAATTTATTCACACATTACATATTATTATGTACGATAGTATTAATGATTGGTATAATTGTAATAAATATTTATAAAAAATATACTGTTTTCATAAAAAAATATATATTATTGGATAATTCAACACCTTGTGGCAACAATGAAACACAGTTTATGGAGGATTGAACTAATTCTGCAACTGTTGCATCCATAGTATTGAAAATATTGAAAATATGGAAGTAAGTATACCTTTATGATTGCAACTATGTTACTGATATCATTAATTCTAGAGCAAAATTCTTGGCAACAACCACACAAATTTAATAAACTAATGTGTTATGACACTATGTAAATGTATACGTATCCTTGTATACATAACAAATATTCTCCCAAAATATTAGCTATAATGAAACAGTTCTAAATCAATTTCATTTAAATAAAGTATATATAGACAAGTATGAAAGTGCGCTGATGAAAAGTTGATGTTCCTATCATATCTGTTTACAACTTTATAATTGTTTTAAAACAGACAATATTATTTTATATAAGGCAATTACAATCGTAAATTGCAATTAAATTGTATAACAGCTGTGGGGAAAATTTGTATTTAATAATTTAAAATACTCAGATGGTCACAGAATAAACTTTTTCTACATATTTTTGCAAAACGCTACTAAAAGAATGGATGTAAAAAGTAGGCTTTTTAATTAATCAAATTTGTAATAAAATTTAATAAGTTTTGCTGTTTAGACAACATTTAAACAATACAGTAATTGTAAGAGAGAAAGATAAAAAGGGGGCTGCCGTGGAGGATCAATAATATCCAACGAATACATGACGTAAAGGAAATAAAGAAGGACGTAAAAAAGGACGTAAAGAAGGACGTAAAGGACGTAAGCAAGGACGTAAAGGACGTAAGCAAGGACGTAAGGGACGTAAACAAGGACGTAAAGGACGTAAGCAAGGACGTAAAGGACGTAAGGAAGGACGTAAAGGACATAAGCAAGTACGTAAAGGACGTAAGCAAGGACGTAAAGGACGTAAGGAAGGACGTAAAGGACGTAAGCAAGGACGTAAAGGACGTAAGGAAGGACGTAAATGACGTAAGGAAGGGCGTAAAGGACGTAAGGAAAGGCGTAAAAGACGTAAACAAGGACGTACACAAGGACGTAAAGAAAAACGTTAAAGGACGTAAGGAAGGACGTAAGGAAGGCTAATATATTTTATATTAAAATGAGCTGTACTACTGAATGCAACCAATTGGCCATTGTGGAAACCATTCATATAGTCGATTCCGCTATAATACAATATATGGCCGAAAAAATAAAACTAATAGATTACGTAGTAAAGTTATAAGTATGCCGCACTTTGTAATCCAAATTAAAATCCCTAATTTCTGCAAACAATTAACTTTTTTCTTTTCTTTTTCGAAAACATTGTAAACCTGTAAAATAACACACAGATACCTTTAATATAATAGGTTTGGTCATATTTCGAAAGCGAAGTTGTAAAAATTGTTCAACATTTTAAACCAAAAAAACTAGTGAAACCTGGTCGATTTCCATAAATGCCTTCTTTTACCTGCCCATATATTCTAGGATAACAACTCTGTGCATGTACTGTATGCAACACGAGTGTCAATAAGGCCGGATCCTTTCAGATCAACTTGAGATCAACCGATCACTCCAGATCAACTCAAAGCCATCTGATTAACAACAAAAAATTGAAGAAAAATATAAATCGTGTTAGAAGGGAGTCTTGGCTCGTGGGAGTGGGAGTGGGATAGATGGTTGGGCGATTGGGAGTGAGACGGGGCAACGGCTGATGATGACATAGATAGAGTTCTATCTGTTTATATATTGTATATATAAATTAATGTATAATAACCGAATAAAACCACTCAGTTTTGAATAAGTAATATGTAAAATAGTGGTGAAAAAATTAAAAAGGAAATGTAGTTAAAAAAGCGCTTTCGGCTTATTTATTAAGCCTTCCTCAGTTTCTATATTTTATGTAAATATTTTACATAAATTTTGTGGAATAATTATCTAAGTGAATGTAATAAAAAAAAAATATTAATGCATACGTATCTATGTTTGTATGATTATTTGTAAGTTTGGGTAAGGGAGGAACCTCAGAATTATTGTTATGGTAAAATGATTGATTCAATTATATATTTATTTGTTTATGTAGTTTTAGGTAGTGGTCATGAAATCAATTAACAATATAAACTTTTGAACATAATCAAAAAGTAGTTTTGTATTAATTATACACAGTTTCATTTGGTAAATGAAGCAGACATTTATTAAGACCAGCAAATGTTTGTTAACATGTAAGGTATTTTAACCTGGCTTGAATTGTCGCAATTGAATTAGAATTGTGTTTTTATTCATCTAAATAGATTATGAAAATGAAGACCGAAGGTAACAACTTTTACTCTGAACAAAATATATTTAATAAAAAATAGCACAGCTATTAACAGTGTTATTTTGACAGAGAAGTTTACTTTTAATGTGAAGTTAATATTAATCAAAATAAATAGGAATAGGAAATACACAGTTAAGTTGTGAGGATATATATTTATAAAATGAAGTTCACGTTGTTTAATGAACGGACACAATAGTAACTACGTTTACAGAGAAACGATGACAAGCATGACACATACAGACATGTTTATTAATTAAAAAAATATGACAAACTAGTTGATAATGTACTTTGAGGGAAGAAGGAATTGGTTTTATTAATAAAGTAAAAGTATTTTAATAAAAACTATAGATGTATATATAGTACGTGTTTGATATCTTTACAGTGTAATCAGTATTTTCAGTGGTATTGGAAGTTTGATATATATGTTTATATCCATCAAAATAGTAAACGGTGTATATTCGACTAGAGTATATTTGCATAATATGTAAAAAATTGTCAGCAACATAGTTACATATCAGCATAGTTACATAGCTACATAGCTACATATCAACATAGCTAAATATCAAAATAGCTACATAATCACATATCAGCATAGCTAAATATCAACATACCTACATATCAACATAGTAACATAGTCACATAGCAACATAACCACATAGCCATATAGCAACATAGCCACATGGCTACATACATAGCAACATAGCCATATAGAAACATAGCCATATAGCAGCATAGTCACATAGCAACATATATACATAGTCACATAGCAACATAACCACATAGCCATATAGCAACATATCAGAATAACTACATAGTCACATAGCAACATAGCAACATAGCAACATAGCCAAATAGCCACATAGCCACATAGCCACATAGCTACATAGTCACATAGCCATATAGCAACATATCAGCATAACTATATAGCCACATAGCAACATAGCCATATAGCAACATATCAGCATAACTATATAGCCACAAAGCAACATAGCCACATAGCAACATAGCCACATAGCAACATAGCCACATAGCCACATAGCAACATAGCGATATAGTCACATATCAACATAGCAACATAACTACATAGTCACATATAAACATAGCAACATAGAAACATAGCCACATAGCCACATAGCAACATAGCTACATAGTCACATAGCCACATAGCAACATAGCAACATAGCTACATAGCTACATAGTCACATATCAACATATCAACATAACTACATAGTCACATATAAACATAGCAACATAGCAACATAGCCACATAACCACATAGCAACATAGCTACATATCAGCATAACTACATAGCCACATAGCAACATAGCCATATAGCAAACATAACAACATAGCTATAGAAAGAAATAGATAGTGTTCACGATAGTTAAAATGTACATATTTTGTAAATACGCGAGTAATGGGCTTATATTTCTTTTCGATATTGAGTTTTCCCAATTTTTTTAATTGAGACTGACTCTAGTGACGGGCAGACACTATTATCTTCACAACTTGTAAAATGCTTGAGGTTGAGGTTTTAATATCCGGATATTTGTATTGTATATGACCTTAATTATGTGTGTCAGTAAAATATTTTTGATGGACAAATAATATTATATATATTATCTAAATGATGCAAATATGGATGAAGCAAACTCAAATATTAACAATTAAATGTATATTTTATTAATTGTTTTATAATGTTTTTATTCAACATAGTTGATCAACATGTGCTAAGTATTTTTTGTAAAAATACAAATATTTAATTATAATAATTAAAAGAAGAATTTCCATAACGGGAAATTAATCTCATACATTACAGAATATATTTAGCTGCTTTAAAACTATAATAAAAGCAGTGATGAGTATTTGATAATATTCGAAAGTAATTTTTTTTCATTAATTACATATCTGATATATTTCTATACTTTTTATTTTGTGTAATGAATATAAACACGTTTAACATGTTATTCAATTGTAAAATAGCAAAGGACACATTATTTCAATAAACTATTTTTACATTATATATATAATATACACATATTGAAATAATATTTGATTGATAAAAATATATATAAATTGTAGAACTTTATGTCTACATCCAAGGTGTAAAATATTCTCAGTTGGTGACTGTTTTAGATTCGGAAAATACATTTTGTTTAGTGTTCTGTAAAGTTTGATAATTGTTTTTGATAATTATTAATGTTACTAACAAATTTATAAATTTATCTGTTTAAGCTGAACAATATTTTTAATGCTATTCAAAGGCATTTTATTAAATTTATTTTTTAGGCAATGATATTCCGCGTAAATAAAATTTTCAAATTTTAAGCGCCTTTTAACTACCACAATCATAAGCGAAAAATGTGTCCTATATGCTATAGCATATAACATATATTATTGTTATTTATTACATTATAGTATACACCTTTTTTATTACAGCGCTGTCTTGATATTTGCACGAAACATTTTCACGAAAAATAAGTTTTACTTAATTAGCGCCTAACTTAAATAGAAAACAATACACTTGAATACTGCCAAACGAAATCCTTTAAGTTAGCAGGAATCAACAGCACGTTTTGCTAGAAATCAGACCAACAACTTCACGGTCAGGGATATTCTGGTGGCAGGCAGAAAGAAGTAACTACTAAAGCCAAAATAAAAGGTGGAATTATATTATGCTCAGTAAAATAATGACTAAGTATTTTATATCTGAAATTTGTGGTAACAATTAGTGTATATTACTAAGTATATCGGCACTAAACGTCTTTTAGTGAGGAAGAGCAAACGAGGGCGAAAGAAACAAAGAAAAAGTAACACGTACGTAAGAGTATTATACACTTTCACTATGGAAACCGAATTTATATGCATAAAAATTATCCTTTGCATTTAAACTATGAATATATATATTGTATATATATAGAATAAATGCTACACTCTGTCCACATTTTACCTGATCTGTAAGGTTATTTCTTTTTTAGGTAAATTTTTACAGTGCAATTAGTTCGATAATTAATAAAAATAGCCAACACAAGCTCCAATTTGAAATTGCAGACTGCGTTAACTCTATTATGTACAATATAGTAGACTACTGTATTTACTACTTGCAAATACAATCCAAGAGTAGGGCTCTATGCCTTGTACAAAGCGAAGGCCAACGGTCATTTATCTAAAACTCCTGAAAGAGAAAATTATTTTAATAAAACAAAAATAGGAGAAAACTATGAGTATTCTGAGATCTTGTTGTCACACTGATGTGTAGAGAAAATAATAAATTGCATGAAATAACTTTGCATGCATATATATATATATCTTTGTAAAACGTACAGGCTGAAGAAAGCCGCGTCAGTGAGTATATTATGATAGAGATTGAAGTAAAAAAACAAAATTGAACAATATATATATATATATATATCGCAACAACAGTGTGGGAATGGGGAGGGGTTGGTGAGAAGGGGGGAGGACAGGGTGTGAAGAAGGGAACCGGGGTTACAGCAATCGCTATACAACACTGGAACCCTTGTTTACAGTCTCAAGGAAGCGATTAATGTCTTCCTCGGTGCCCGTTATCTTAGCATGTCTGTAGTTGCTCCACAGAGTGGCTGTCACATCGAGTGCTATGAGGTCACTGGAGATCTTAGAGACCACCTGGAGAATAAACACCCCATCACAGCCGAGAATGTTGTTGACGAAGCGAGCACAGTCGCGCTCTTCGGTGTTGGAGATCTGGCGCAATGCTCGCAGGTACTGCTTCACATAGGCGACGCGACGCATGGGGATGCAGGTGTTGAAAGCCCATTGGAGGGTGCTGAAGGTGGTCACGGCGGCCAACAAGAGGAACCAGAACCACAGGAAGACGTACACCTTCTCGATGAAGTAGTTGACCGGCAGGACGCATTGAAGGGTGTAGCTGGAGGGGGGGAGAGCGAAGCGGAGGGAATAGTTAGAAACATAATCCACCTTGGCTTTGCCTGGCTATGTTAACTCATTTACACACATCACACACATCACACACATCACACACATCACACACATCACACACCTCACACACATCACACACATCACACACATCACACACATCACACACATCATTGAAAATATTGGAAATCGTAAATTTTCTTATTCTTTTGTAAAAATTAATACTGAACCATGTTGATTTGAAAATAGCAATACGTTTAACAAACAATTTTTATAATTGTTTCGATACATTATTAAAAATAGTGTTCTATCTTTATTAGTGAAATATTTTCTGTAAATGATAACATTAATTGTAAAATTTAATTAAACATTTTGAATAGTAAAAATCGAAATTAGTTTAGCTTTGAAGAACATTTACATTTTTGGTGATTATTGCATTTGTAAATCAAAAAATATGTATGACAAGCACTGAGTCATTATGTTACTTGTTCATTTATGAGGACTTAGCCGAAGAAGGTTTATTATTATAATCGATCATAGCAAATCCATCCAGCTAGTAATTTAACACACAACTATTTGCAATAACGTATCCATTCCGTTTAGAAACGCACTAAATAAGTCTACAGATTATATAGTCTAAATATATAAAGCAACAATGTAGTTATTCATTAAATGCCATCTACATATTTACTAAGTATTCGGTTATAAAAACAATAGGTGATCAACAACAAGAAAGTCCAAAACGAGATTGAGAAAGTAGTACATTTTCCAGATTTATTTAACTGCTTTAAAAATGGTTTAACGCATATATATACATTATATACAATTATTTAAAATTGTTTTCGTAATAACTGAAACCAAATGAATTAAAGAAATTTGAGGACAGTCGTAAGTAGTATTTCAACAGGCAAACATTTTGTCGGCCGAGTAAAGTAATTAAATTGGAGAACATTTTTTTAAACACTTAGTTTCTTTTAACCAATCGGGATTTGACAAATACATTTTCGTAATACATAATGACTTTCAAACAATACCTATATACATATTGTATGTATATCAATTATCTTTCCGCAGATATAAATTCATTTAAAATATGATCGAGTCAATAAAGCTCTGTAAACTCAATTGACACCTTATCTATTTATATAATACGGATCTAATTGTGATGTTCTAAAACACTAATATATCACATAATATCACTCACTATAAATCACATCCTCTTGCCCCGTTATTTCGATAATGCCGTTGAAAGTGTTAAAGAACGAACTATGGCCTACCCAGTGGTACTGAAGGTATTTTTTACACAATTAAATTTATTTAATATCAATTAAGGTAGTCAATTAAGATATCAATTAAGATAGTCAATTAAGATATCAATTAAGATAGTCATTATTTAGAAATTATTACTGTCTTACTGATTAAACTAAATTAAAAAAACACATTTATCGATTCCATTATATCATTGAGGTTCTATATTTCGATAATTGCAAACAAGCAATTAATTAATTAAACTATTGGTACCGTATGTGTTCGCTCCTTTAACAATGCACGCTCCTTTAACAAATGATGAAACACGGTATTTTATGTATATTACAAAACATGGAATCTATAACAATATGTTATTATTTATGTTTTATTTTGCATAACTTTTTATACTACTTATACATACTACTTATTATCACAAGCATTGATTATTTCATAAGGTTATAATATTTTAAAATGTTAAAGTTAACTGCTTTTAAGAAGTGCTTCTGATTTTCTCATGGTAATAATGTGTTGTAATTTAGTAGTATGTGTTTTTTTAAATTTCAAATTTAGCGAAACTGCCACCATGACAAATGATAAAAATTAGATCGACATTTTCATCCGAAAGGTATAAATAAAAATAGTTTTCCAATATATATATATATATATATGTTAATGATTAATTAAGTGTTTGTTTATATTGTTATGATATATTAATGTTTTTTATTGTTTTTCATTTAAACTAATTTTAGTTTTTAAACATTATAATTATTTTATTTGTATTAAGAGTAACAAAGGTTATCAAAGTAAAATTAATCAGTTATTCAGTATATAGTTGATTTTTAAATGAATTTATAAATAAGTCTCATAATTAAAATAATTTTACATAAAGTAAAAGAAAAGTTTAAAGTGTAATTATCACAATTTTACTTTTTATAATTAAAATTATATTGTTATCGCATTGTTTCTTTTTAACATTTAGTATACATATATCTATTGCCCTGATTATATTTAGAGCAGAATACAGTCAACTTTAGGATAAAAACAGATTTTTTTACACGCAATTACACAAAGACATAGATAATTAGCACGTTTACACTGAACATTTCATTGTAATTTCTAGGTTAGCGTCTTGATTTTATGTTTGTAATTTTCCAGTATATAGTAAAAACATCTTATTATATTTGCACTGAATTAAAACAATTGGTATTAAATAATTAAAAGCAGAATTCAAGACTAAAGGTAAATCACAAAGAACCCTATGTTTTGCTTCGCAACGCACACTTTATTATTCATTTTATGATAGACTTTATACCTCAGATATAGTGTAGAAACCACAGAAAGTGCAATTTATATCGGTTATAAGAAAGTTTTATCGTTTCGTTTTTTGGGCTTGAGTTTTCATAATATATACGGCATCCATAATATTGCTTTTAATCAATTAAATAATTAATCCTTTCAATGTGAGAAAAAAACTATTCTAAAACAAAATTTAAATATTTAATTTTGTTTGTTTTAAGTTTATTTCAAGACGCAATTTCCCACAAGTTTTAATCCTTCTGATAAAAATAATGAAAAGAAAAGCTAAACATCGATATCCGACGGCGAACATCAATAATTTAAATTATTTATTATAATTCAATATAGTTTTATTTGTAATCATATATTTGATTTCTCGAAGTATGGGAGCGCTTTTGACCATCTTATTGGGTCTCCACATATTTTAGTTGAATAATATATATACATATAGACAAGTTGAAGTTACTCAATTACTTTAGTTGATTCACTAGCTAAATAAGATTATCAATTTTCAACATCACAATAATTATGTTTGATGCATTTTTATATGTATTTGTAAGCACATTATAAATTAATAAGTTAATTAATAATTTTGTGTATCTTACAAAATATTGTCAATTTCATATTGGTGTGAGATTGCATTAATTCTCTACGATTATTGAGTTGCTAAAACGGTTAAAATACTTCAACAATTCCTGCATATCTACAGTTTAGTGTTAAAAAATCAATAAACTTGATTGTATGAATAAAAACAAACACTTTCTGTTAAATATATTATATTATCCTTTTTTTCAACTTTTCTCGACAACTGATTGCACGTTCTTTAATAAAATGTCATGTTATTCAATTAAGACGCAAATATAACAAACATATTTTTTGACTAGCATTACTTTCTCAGATTTTTAATATTCTTTCGCATTAATCTTTCTGCAGTTTATATTTTACAGGAAGGTTTCTTACTCAATTGATTCCATTGGATTTCAATTTACTATTTCCATCCATTCGGAACCATTATCAATTATGATTTATATATATTGTTCACGACAAATTAGTAAATGGATTCATTCATCTAACTACTCAGATACATTGTTGAAACTGTTTCTTATCGATACGGCAAAATCTACTTCATAGACCGCAGAATTTAATCTTTCACTTTTTAAAGTTAACATAAATTGTCAAAATACCATTTGACTACATTTTTATCGTAAACCGTTAGTTTAGTTTGATGTTTTTATATATATTTAGTTGTGTTTGCATTTAGTTTATATCTTTTACTTTGAAAAAGGCAACTTTACAAATATTATCTATTTATTGTATTTTTCACAATACTAGTCTGCAAACATTTCAATAAAGTATATGATACCAACTAAACAATATGATTGAATTAATGACAATATTTTCTTTTGTTTTAATAGTATAATGTATGTATCTAATATGTTAAATAGAATAATCCAGATAATATTTCAATATTATTTAATTCAGACGCATTATAACAAAATTATTAAAATTTTAGCTTTAGTTTGTCAGATTATGAATTGTATTATTATATTAAACGTCTTGGCTATTAATATTATATAAAACATAATTTAACTTCTTAAATGCTATTAAATAATTTAATTAATTAAATAAATAAATAAATAACTATCTATTATTTAATCCTATTGTCACACGACATAGCTATAACATTGATTGGTTAAAGATAATAATAATCAAATCAATATTTTATTCAGAAGATCATTACGAACTCACATGAATAAAATTAACAAACAAAATAGCTTAATATTGCCTGATCATATTTTATCATATTTTTGAAAGCGAGTTTAAAAGTTTGATGAAAATGTGCTTTTTAATACTCCGGTTGGGGAGAAATTGTTACTTCATGACAGAAGTTGGATGGTGAAATCACGCTGGCAGATTACAATCCCCTGTTTGTTAATTGAGTCTATTCTGATCTTCTGACCTGGATGAAAGGTGTTCTTGATAAGCCTATCAAAAGTATCTATGTATAATTCGTAATTTTTACTCATTACATAATTCGTAACAAGATTATTTAACACAATTTCGGTTACAAGATAAACTGTGCAGTTTGTTAAGTGTAATTAAAGTGATTAAAAATTTCTTTTAATAAATATATCATCAACATTTTATGTTACAATATATTTCAAAAACTTGGCTTTCAGATTATATAATCTACCTGATCTGTTAAAACAGTAAATTAAGCATTAATTTTGTTGCCAATGTTTTTTCTGTCTATAATAAATATTGTCATTGAAAAAGGGTCAATACCACCTTTCAATTGAAGTGATAGCAATTACTCTTAGTGACCCAGATGCTAGGATTGTCGACAGTTTCGACATGTAATGATGATATATAATTGTGTAAATAAATTCCCTCATTCAACGCTATGTCATGCTTGCTCTCATTTCTGTTAATTTATTCATATCTATATCTGGTGGATGTGGGGAATGCTACAGGGGGAAAAAAACAGGCCAACGCGTTTCACAGCAGAGCATGGAAAAGGAATGTGTCGGTTTTTTTTTAAACAATACTCAGCTGATACAACGTATATTTACACCATATATTTGAATTGCCTGTTTTTAGTTTTAAATATATATTTATATTCCCTCCTTTTAAAAGATTAGAAATCTAAATTTGTTTTTAGACAAATAAAAAGAGCAAATTTTGTAAAAGATATTACAATTGCTTTTAAATGTTAAAAGCCTTACTTATTCACATTTTATGGGAAATTTAATATCCTTCCAACTTTCACCTTCCTAATATATTGTCCACGTTCACTAAAAAAACGCTCTATACTCCAGAAAAACCATAACAACTAAGTATGCAAAGGGCATCTAATTTCATAGACGTATCTAATTATAGTAATACTGGTATTATTGAATAGCCTGCTTGATTATATGATTGTGTTATTGAAAATAATCATTAGTGTGTTTTAAAATATTGGAACTTTTCGCAGTGAATAAGTACGATTATTTATTATTAAAACCAATAAAAAATTATTTTTTATTCTATTTATTTTATTAATACAATGTTTTCAATTAAGAGGAGCTTTATAATTTAGCTGAATAAATGTTGTCCGTTAAATAATAATACAAAATTGAACATTTGTTTTCATTAAATTAATATCGTTATTTATATATTTCATAATATTTAAATAACCGCGATAGAAACTACTGCACTTCATATATGTTTTTACAGTTGGACTGAATATTTCGCGCACTTTGTTTAAAATGTATCAATTGAAGTAAAACAAATTTAGGTTTCTATTGGTAATGGTCATCTGAATTTATTTATCTTAAAATAATCAATTTGAAACTATAGATATATGCATTGGAAGAAATGTTTCTTCAAAAAGAAATGTAATTAAGTCTTCCTGTGATTTTCTGTAATTTGTAAATTGATTTTTTTTGTTGTTTATTGTGATCACCTCTTTTTGACATGGTACCAAATGTAAACCTATTATATTGATTTTTATTATATATAATCTTATTCTTCATCGATTATTTATACATCCTCCAATTATGTAACTTTTTTAGTCGTTACTTATAATTTAATAATTTATTTACGCTAACAAAATCTTCAAATTATATTCGTAATATTTTTTAATACAATTAATTAAAAGTGTAAACAAATCCAGTCGTTCACTTGACTGGATTTAATTTGTAATATTGTTTTTAATAAAATTGTTCAATATTGCTCACAAGAAATATCTTTTTAAAAAGAGCAGACTTTTACTATGAATTAATTAAATAACGCGTCTTATTTCCAATTTACACAATATTTTCAAAACCTTTTTATCATAAAAAAAACATAACAGTAATCGCTAAGGCAGGTCTAGTGAACTAATTTGGACTTAGCCCATAACTACCACCCAGGCAGAGTATGTGCACATTATAGAAGAAGTTCTTAGGCATAGAGCCACTTCATATAACTTGAATTCTAAAGGAAAAAGATGAGGCGAGTGGGTATGCTGGGAACAAATATTGATTTTTAATCCCTCTATGAACGGTAAGTAAGAAATTGATCTGTTTACTTATCCAGACGATTTGGTACCCTCATATACTCTCCTCTCACCACAAATCATGACATAGCTACGCTGCTGGCTGGACATCTTACAGAACAGAACAACCACCTATATACCTCGCACCGCTGCTCGAAGCTCACTGACCACAGCGCGAGGTGAACGCGAAAGGATGTACTAGTCCTCTGTGGATTGTTTTTCGCTCTCCTTGTAACTTAACTAGTTAACTATGCTCTCCGGGTTGTTGTTGTTCTGTGGTGGTGGGTGGCCATGTTTGTCGTTTGGTGGAGCTGGATGGATTCCCAGTTGTCCTCCACTCCAATAGCTGGTAATTCTGAACGAGTAATTCCGAACTAGCTCGAGTCTTCTCTCTCCATCTTTCTCTCTCTCTCTCTCTCTCTCTCACTCTCACTCACTTGTTTTGCTCTCTCTTCGCCTTCGCTCGTTTCGGTTCTGTTTCATATGGAGTGTGTAAACATCTTGTTTAATTCCATCCGGTGTACTTGTTAATAAATTGATGAAGAGGAGAAATAAGATCGAATTATTTTCGCCTCGATCGACTCTATTCATATCGAGGGCCTTAACTTGAGATTCAGGGATTAGAGAGAGAGAGAGAGAGCTAAAGAGGTCTTATGACGACTGTGGCGAGTTTGCCAGAAAATAACGACGATGTATAATAATGAAAGTATCGCAATTTTACTTCAATTATAAACGCACTATATACACTGTATGTATAAACAGGTTAATTAGAACTTTTAGACTAGTTAGATAAAAAAAGTTTATTGTGTGTCTTGTTTATAGAAGTTTTGTTAAGTTTGAACAACTTTTTGAAAATGTGTATTAGTTCAATTTTAAAGTTATCCAATTTTTGAGATTTAGTTTAGGATAATTTTTACTTTTTATGATGATATTTAATATAGCTTACAAATAATAATAAACAGGGGGGAACCCTCTAAACTCAATTAAAAGCTTTCAGCTATTAATAAAAAGAAATTAAAATGAATATACAATTCACAAGTTTAAAATTGACACTTTTATATAACGCATTTATGCTATTGTAAATAGAAATGTATGTTTAATGTCCTTTAGTATATTTTCGTGTAGATATATTCTATTTGATATTGGTAACAAAATTATATATTGTATTTAGATACTGGTTAAAAACTACTTTGTCCAAAAAACTTCTCAAAAGGTGTATTCATAGGATGTGAGTAAAAAGGGGACTGGAATGGCGGTTTTTTCTATAATAATATTTGTGTTTACTTTTAATCGTGGTATTATTCCCTTTTTATAACATAACAAATATTAAAAGTACAATAACTGTCAAGGAATGTGGTATTGGGTTCAAAACACTCCCACAATCCTTCGGAATCATTACAGCCAAAATACAGTCACCCATGTTAACTTACGATTTTCAAGCATGGACTAGGATAATTATGATCGTAAATATTTTCATAAACATTTAGAGCATTTTTACAATGTAGCCGCTGATATATGTGACCTCATCAAATAATCAAATATTCCTGAACAAAATTTTTTTTCTTCCAATGTTGTGTCCAATATCTTTGAGGCTACACATAATAAAATCTTCTACAGGAATTATAATCACATTTTCTTAAATTGTTATTTAGAAATAAGTTAGTTCATTTGTGATGAACCTGTATCATTTGTTATCTTTTATAACATCAACAGTTACTAAAAAAGATATATTTTAGATCAAATAGAAATAGAATTGATGTAAGTGAAATAATATACCCGGCTGAATATCTCCACACACAATTAAGAAGTTCGCTTCTTAGTATTAAGTCTTATTTATCTGTGTAGATTCCTCCCGATTATAAAAGTATTTCGTGCATTTGCGCAACTGCGGTGAAGGGCTCAAACTACAAAATAGACACGGTAGTGTACAGGCGAGGGTGTGGCCTAGTGGTAGGTGGGTTCGCTCACAGATCGCTGGGATGCATGTTCGATTCGTACTCTGTACTGATGAGGGGAAAATACCACGAAACTGGTCTGCATACAGATTTATCTGTGGTTTACTGTGTCTATCAAAATTCATCTAAAAAATAATTATTTTTAATTGAAATTTTCCAATTTTTGTTTTTAATTCACATAAACATACTTTAAAC
>JAUZND010088794.1:0-15349 GCA_034780555.1 Coelogynopora nodosa
GGCGATTTAAAGATGAGAGTTGGCCCGTTGTATATACTTGAAACGTCGATGAAATGCAGGGTCTTCTCCGCCGCCTTGTAGACACTATGAGGGCCCACCTTCACTTTGGGTACTCCGGCTCCAGCAATAGAATTAATAATGGTATATCCAACTGGTGATGCCATTGTAGATCAGAGATAGTTGTTGTAAGTATTTTAAAATGTGTGTCAGTATTCAGCTCGCTTAGACGTCTTAAGAGAGGTGTTGTCTGTACCGTGTAAGAGAGGAGAATGAGCTCCGGAGAGCTGCGCAGAGCCTTTTATACCACCTCAAGCAACAATTTCTCAGGAAATACTCAACACACATTGGTCAAGAGCATGCGATGAGAGCAGAGGGGGGATGATGTTACCCGATAATCAACAAATATTGTCCTCTAATTGGTTTACAGTAATGCGCACCCTTCCATTATAAAATTAAAAAGCAATAGGGAATTCCCTAATCGAACGGGGAACCCCAAATTCGGAATCCCCGCCCCCGATTTAGTCGGAAACGACCTATAGGCCAATAGAAACACGAGTTGGTCAAGGTCACGGGGGAGGATGAGTCATAAAATCTATTTTTAGAAATGAGTCATCAAGGTCACGGGGGTGGGGGTGTGAGTCATCAAAAAATGCGTAGGCGGAGGGGGGGGGTGGAGTTAAGGTCCATATTCCCTACTACTAATACTTATATATATGCAATACTTATTGGATATACTTTAAAATACTAAATAAAAACTAAGTTAACAATCAGCAATTAATTACACCTGTTATAAAATAATATCAAATTAATATTCGGTTATAAAGAATATATCAATAACATTTTTAAATCTGTTACATACATGTATTTTTATTAAGTTCAAATGAATAATTTAATGATCTCATAATTGACTCAATTTTCACGAGCTAAGCACTGGTATTTATTCTTAAAGTGATATTTTGTGCAAAAATGGAATCATAACGCAAAAAGCGGAACACAATTTTGTTAACAAATATTTTTCATATTTTTAGTTTTTAGTTCATATGCGAAACGTTTTAAAAAGATATATTTAAAAAACGATCAAAAATGTTTAGCTAGTGACAATAAGTTCTTTAAGGCCAAATCTACTAATTTAAAAATTTTTAATACACAATAGTTAATAATTAAACATAAACCTAACTAATCTATAATTCCTATGAAAAAAAATATTATTCATTATGTAGCAATTGATAGCAATCTCGGCTTTTCAAATTAGAGAGGCGTTGTTGAAATCAATATGGCAAGTTTCAATTCATAAACATTCAATAAATTGAAGAGGTAAACATTTTTCTTATCTCAGCTTTAGACACATTCAATTATAAATAAAAAAAGTAAATGTAGCGCTTATCACGGACAGTTTCTCATGATCAAGTAACATTCGACGTTCGATACAACGTATTAATCTGGTTTTTATAAAAGCTTAACTATATTACGTATATTATATATTAAATCTAATGGTTAGTATTATATTTTAATTAAATCTTTTTCATTAATTTAAAAAAATAAAAAATATTTCAAAACATTTAACTCTTCTTTGAACTTACTAGAGAGCTGAAAACTTTCAGCAATTTTAAAGATATAAATAAATTTGTATTAAATATTTTTAATTAAAAAATGTTATACTTTTATTCACTTTTACTTGATTTCAATATTTTTTACACTAAAAATGCTAAATTTTAACAAGCTTTAAAAACCTAAAAAAGAATAAAAGAATTAAGCATAGATGGGCTAACCCTCTAGCTTCATACATTGTATTACATATATGAACTATTAAAAAAATAAAGCTTGCATCATGAAAAAGAAATTAAACACACGCGCATTATAGTGATCAATATGCAAAGTTAAGAACCGAAAGTTACTGAAATTGATAAAAATTAAATAAAACTAAATACAGCTTTAAAATAAGAACATGATTTTTGTGCCTTGCGTTAACGAACGTTTAATATAAGTAAAATAAAATAAGAAACAAAAAGTAGAAACAATTTTAACTGATAAAAATTAAGTTTTTCTAAAATGCTTAGTTCAGATTAAAACGGATGACTTTTTGAAAAATGAAGATTGGTCAGCTAATCAGAAAGGTGACATGGGGATGCACATTTTGTTCCCCTACCTTCAGTAGTATTTCGCTCCAAACTTTGCAAACCAAGCAATGTTTCACATAGAAAAGTATTGTAGAAGATTGCATCAATAAACTTTTTCGAAACATGCGATGCAATATGATAGAACCGAAAACGAATATTAGGCATTTTCCAATATTGAACATATTGACTGCTGTATAGTGTATTTTGTGATGCTGTCTAAATTTTGAAACCTTTCTGAATAGAATGTTATAATTATTTAAAACAATTAATAACATATTTTAAAATGTAAGAAGTTTATATAAATATAAATTCTGATCTAAAATATTAATATGATATATGTTCCTAATCTTAGAAAAAAGTGTTTTTATTTTGGTTTTTATTGTATTTTATTATATTAAAAAGAGATACACTGGATATATTGAAATAATATGACTTTTGAAATATCTAATAATTTTACAGTAAATAGAATTTCATATTAGATTTGTATTATTGTTTTATTTATATATATTAATTATAACAAATATTTATATTATTATTTATTAATTAATTAATATTTATAATATAATAAAATTAAATATTTAGTTTAAGTTAATTTCATTTTTAAACATTAGCGTTATTTATACGTACATATGTTATATCCTAGTTGAAAAATATATCCGAAAGCTTATGTTATAAATATATGATAACCAAAAAAGCATTAAAATTTTTTTCGAAAATATGTCTTGCATTATTAGACTGGGTGTGGCCAATACAACAAAACAACATGTTATATATTGTTTGTATTTAAAAATAAGAAGTTCGTTATATGAAACATATTAATATTATAAATACAAAAGATAATTAGCAAACTAATTTTTAAACAATTTATTAATTTTTAATGAAAAAATAAAAGAGCAGTGTCTGTTTCACCATCTAAGAGGTTGCAGTTTCCTATTTTAAGTTAAGGTTTTGAATAAATCATAGTTTTAATAATCTAGACGATGGCCCCATTACCCTACCAAGTTGGCAATGAGGACATGGTGGACCCCATTACCCCTCAGAGAAAAACTGATCAGATTCATCCTACGCTTAGTAACAACTGTTATGTAATAATGGTATATTTTAAATAATAATAAGTACACAGTTAAAACAACATATTGTATAGATACCTGTATTGGCATGTATTTAAAAAATGCAAAACATACACAAATATAAGTAATAATTAGTAACTTAAATTTAACCAACTGATTTCTTGCAAGTATAGTAAGTATGTAGTAAATAAATTGATACAGCTATTTGCAAAAGTCGCAAGTGAACACATAATTAGTCCCCACCGCACCAATGTCAGTACATACCTCGTAACACCACTGATTACACACAGGGCATTATATCCAATTCTCCGATGGAGGGTGCACATAGATTTCCGCACATATGATACAATAATATTTTTCAACTTATATTCCCACTTTCTTTAGCTTTAACGGTATTGATTTTATTTGTAATTTTTCCGTTTCACTGATTTTTCTACCAATTTAGTCCTCATATCTTCACTCAGAATAATTTCTGAAGATTTGAAATTTTGATTTATAATTTTTTTCTTACGAGGACAATTCGGAATCTTCAAAATATCGGAAAATGATTTGGGTTTGGTATATCCATCTTGACATGCTGAAGTCGAGTCATTAATTTGACAACTGCCTGAAGTCCATATTGCGTTCACTGAAAATTAAATTAGTGGTGCATTTGGAGTTCCCGGATATGAAGTTGCATCAATAACTGGAATTAATATCGCAGGTTGAGTACAATAGCTCTTGGGTTAATTTTGAATACCTGAAATTGAACATGCGTTCTCAAGAACTGGAGTTGATATCACAGGTTGTGTACCAGAAGTTGTGGGCGTTTGGGGTCAAAAAAACTTCTACAGAGCTAACTACCTCGATTTCAACAGGGTGTTGTTTTAAGGCATCGACTTTTGCAAAATCTTGATCAGTGAATTTATCAGGTTTAAAGGGAACAATACCTGCACTTCTGTAACCTGCCATCGCATTATCCATATTTGCAGTACGCTGATATGCATTCCCAAACAGTTCCGATACTTCATTCTGAGTAATTCTCTTACCTGGGTTATTAGTGAGGTATGTTGAAGATTTCTTCTCATATGCTCGATTAAGTGGTCCATAAAAACTCCAATGTAATGGCGATAGGCCATGGGAACAAGGTGGAAGAATGGATAGCAAAGTAACAAACCTATGTACATCAACATTAGTAATATGTATACATCCTAACAAGATATAATTAAAATGTATGCATTGTTATCATCTGTAATATTATTTAACAGTTATGGTCCTTTAATAAACAAATTATAATTATATTTATACAATATTGAACGTGTAACGATTTTTGCATAATGAAAACTTCAAAACACGCAAAAATTAGTAAAATTAATAAAAAAAACTATAATTACAAAAAACTCATAATTTAACATTTGTTGCAATATATATATATATATATTAAACAAATAATAGTTTCATATCAACTATTTTGTGGTTTCTGTATTTAATAAACATTCATATTTGTGGATATCATAATTAAATTGATTAAATAATTGGTAAAAACTAAACATCTCTTATTCATAAATTCTGACGTCACTTTAAAGAGCAACAAGATATAAAATTTAATTTCCGATACAATTTAGCAGTTAGAATTATCTTTATAATTCAGTTTTAATCGGATCGTTTAAAATAATCATATTATATATTGAAAACTAATAATATAATTATTAGTAAATTATTAATAACAAATTGAAAACTACTGTTTCAGCACACGTTCTCAATATGAAATACATTTTTTAAATATTAAAGAAAATTTTAATATTTATTCTACGCGTAAATAAGTTTCGAATATTATTATTATTTAAATATTACAACCAATTGAACTATTAAATTAATTAATGTAGTAATTTTTATTTGATTAGATATTATATTTTTTTATGGATATTTATTATGAATTTTATAGAATAATAATAGAATGTTCAACTCCAATAACATAAAATTAAATTAAAGTGTTATATATAGACGTTTCTTTAAAATAGATGAAATATAATATTTGGACCCAATTTTAACTCCTTTTAACCCATTATATATTAGTAACATATACTTCATTTACATAATTAACTTTTCGAACATATTAAAATATAATTACTAGTTGACATGTAAATTCAAAGTACAATATTTTCAGTTGAAAAAATTGCACATAATAATTATATCAAAATGGGGTAGATATATTAATTGGCATAAGAAATGAGTACACAATTAGTTAAATATACATTTTTTATTGTAAATAATTACCTTCCATTTACCAACATTCCTAAATGCCACAAAAAATAAATATTACCAATAGGAAGGAACCTAAAATTATCATAGTGACTGCCAAATATATAGTGGTAATAACATTTTATAACAATATCAAGATGATATTACCGAACTCTAAGAAGGTAAAACAACAATAATCTGTTATCATCAAGCCACAATTCAAAATCTTTACAGTGGAAATATTCCAAAGTTAATATTCTACATATTTGTTTTTATGGACTTTATTTTAATATTATAAAAATTAATGACATAGTTTTTATCAAAACGTGTTTATTTAAATATTGCTATATTGTAATATTTTTGAATTCAATATACAATAAATAATAAGAAACTTCAAATACAGTTGTCAAATAATCCTTATTGCTATTAAAAATTTGATTTAAAAATGACGTCGACCATAATTAATTTTTTTAAATTATTTTGATTTTATTGAAAGGTATAACTAACCTGTTTTGATTTTAACGTTTTTGAATCTACTCATAACATACCATATATATTTAAAATATTGAGAATATTTAACAAAGAAAAATATGTCGATCGTTGTGCACTTCTACCAACATTTTTATTCAGACCGCAACCTTCGAGATTATACCCAAAAATCGACAGTTTGTTATAAATTCGACGATGTCACACAAGTCATATGATATGAAGTCATATGACGAAAACATTGACACATGTTTTTAAAGATTATTTCATTATTTCAAATATCAATTCTATTTTTACTAAATGCATTTTAGCATTTTTAGCTAAATATATTATACCTAAACCGAAAAAACTCATTATAAAATATCTTTACTAACAAATTTATGGATTTAATAAATGTCCCAACCTTTTTTCACAAAAAATCAATTCATTCTCTTTTACCCAACACACTTTTTTATAATAAAGTTGTTGTGTTTTATGTTTATTCTAAACACAACTTAGTACTTCTATTTTTAATTATAACTGTGTTCTTAAAAATCTCTCAGCTTCTGATCTTCAGATTGTTTGCTGTGATTGTAATATTAAAATGAAATGGAAACCCTTTGTTTACAGTCAGCATGGACATATTATCACTGGTAACATTAATATCATAGAACACTCTAATCTGCAAGATTTATTGAAGAAAGAAGCTAAATTCAGATATTGTCCAAATATAAACTGGTCCTATACTAAAATCTAATCATTGAAAATATTCAAGAAGGTATTAAAAAATGTGCTAAAAAATAAAAATCTAATTTCATGCTTTTGATGAATGGTATCAATCTATAAAATATCATATTGTTAAAAAAAATTTATCTTTCCATGAGCGTTTTGTTATTGTACCAATTCTGCTTCATTTAAAAATTACAAAAATTACAATTCTTCTCGTTCTCGGCAACTATTTCTTAATTCCAGATACACTAATAATATTTCTACTCCCAGCATTGATAATTTCTTATCTCTTTCTAAAAATATTTATCCTAAAGAATAAATACTAGAACAAAGTAGTTCTTTGGTTTACAAGATACCTTTCTTGATATTAAGGTTAATATTGTTAATAGTACATTTATTACAAAAAGTTATATAACAAAGTAGAAAATTTTGATTTTGAAGTTGTTTCTTTTATTATTTCTGATTTATCACTTTTGTTTCTGTCAGGTGACCTAATTTTGCCTGATGGTTTCAATGGTATATATGTTGGTATATGGTATGATGGTATATATATTGTATATATGTTTATATATAGCTTTACATATCAAATGTTACCAAAATTATCTGATAGTACTTTTAGTCGGATTCCTTCCATTTTCTATCATACTATTATAAAATTGTAAATGTATACAATTTAAAAATTTAAAAATTAAAATTATTAAAATTATTAAAAATTATTAAAATTAAAATTATATAATTAAAATTATATAATTAAAATTATAAAATTAAAATGTTAAAGTTAAAATTATAAAATTAAAACTATAAAATTAAAATGATAAAATTAAAATTATAAAATTGAAAAATTATAATATTATAAAATTTTAAAATTATTAAATTATTAAATTATAAAATTATAAAATTAAAAAATTATAAAATTATACAATTATACAAACATAATATTATAAAATTTCGATCTAAAGTTGTAAATATTTTATATATTTCAGAATATGTAGTTAATACATAGTTTAGAAAGTATCAGGAGAGGATCTATATAATAAGCCGTTACAGTTGGTAATGATTATTATAATATTGTTTCATGATTAATACTCGTGCAAGAGAACACTTAGGTATGTTAAATTTGTATTCAATGTGTAAAAAGAATAAGACGCAACACATCATATTAAAATAAAAAGGAATAAAATTATGGCGGAGGATAATATGCCTGTGACAATTAGTAAGCATAAACATCTAGAATTCAGTCATATAGTAAGCTGGCAAAATAGGAAAAAAGATATGTAGTGAAATATAGTTTACAAAGCTGCTGCTTAAATCTTAACAAAAAAGACAAAACAGAATGTGTAAGGAGGAAAAAGTGTGGAACGGAACAAAAGACTGCAGTACTAGATTATATACCTACAAATACAGATATATACAGATGTACATAGATAAGTCTTAAATGAAGAGTCTTTTTAAAGGAAAGACATCAAACATTTTGAGATGGAAATTCTTTGCTGGTTCAATATTAGCCTGGAGAAATACAGAAAGAAAACTATAATATTTATTCTCCAACATATAGGTAATGTGATAAAAATACATTATTTAGAGAACAAATTTGAATGAATTAGTCGTATAAAAGGAAATTGGTTAATTAATTTATAAATGTTTTAATAAAGATGTTTAACAACATTTTTTATTTAACTTAATTTTTAATTTTTAAATATCAAAGATAATTTAAAACCTTCCATTTTTAGTATAAGTAAATCAAAGGATAAAATAATGTTGTAGAGATTTCCATATTTTTTAAATAAAAGTAATTTATTAACAAAACTATTATCGTGAAGTTGCCACTGTTCATAAACATTTATTTGTATATTTACATTATTTAAAATTAAAATTTTTGCTACATATTTGAATTTATTTACTTTTAAATTAATTATAGTGTTATTAAATTAATTAATAATTTTATAAATTTAATAAAAAATTAAATAAATATTTTGAATGACAAAATAATGTATAATGACCTGCCATAAATGTTATAATGGTACAAAATGTGAAGGCTTATTTATAAAGATGTAAATTTTAAACAAATTTCAGTTAAAGTAGTGCACCTAAAAAAAATTATTTTGTATTTATTACTTTATTTATATATTTTCAATATTAGTGTTTTTATGTTAATATTTTATTAATAATATGTAGGTATTGGCCATTGGTAGAAATGTTATGATTTAGAGTGTTATAAAAACATTCATCGATGTCAATCAATAAAATGTTAACTTTCATACAGCACACCAAAATTATTGTTTTCAGTAGTACTTTACAATGCCCGCTAGGTACTCCATATAATAGTCGATTGGCATAAAACTAGTTAAGATCAAAATCAATTAATACAAAAACACCAGTTAGCAAAAAGGAGCGGTTTAATTCAAACGTGACTGAATTAATAAAAAGAAAAAGGTACAATTTCGTACTTAAAATATTAGAAAAGAAAACATTAATAAATGCAACCTTTCAAATATACTACTGAAGAATATTAATCGAAGGGAGATCTGGACAGCGCTGTTTCGTCTTTATTAGGACTCATCAGCAGCCCATACCCCACACCAACGAAATTCTTCCTGTCGATGAATAGGATTCAGTAGTATATATTTATAAAGTTTCAATTTTTGTAACTTTTTCTTTTCTAATGTTCATGATATTATTTTCATCAAAATGTTACAAAATTCATAGAATATTGTCCCCTCTCACTCAAATTGATAAGGATTATGACAAAATTAAAACGATGTAATATATAAATATTTATAGTGTTACGAATTGATAACAAATTATTTAGATGCAAATTACATAAGATATGTATATAAAGCATTATTTCATTTTCGTGTTATTTTTTTAGAAATAATTTTAACATTGTTGTCCTGTAGTGTCCAAATCAGAGCCATGCCAAATAATAGGGTGGGAGGTAAAAGATAATAGCCCAAACAAGTTTTTCCATTAGTGAAACCGCTTTTTCGGTAAGGTATAAAATACATGCTTGTGTGTGCAAATATGATTGATCGATTATTATGGACAAGGGAATGTGCCGCTGAGGGTCCAAAGTCCCGCACCATTGTTTAGATATCTTTTCTTCCCTTTTTTGTTATAAATATCAGTTGTTACACCTGTTTTTTATATGATCCGGCCTATCCCCAATTATTCTTCTGCTTTTTTAATTTGGCAGACTGTCTTTTAAATCCACTGGTTTGACTTGCAATATTATCACTCCAGGCTTGTTTTACATATAGCACAAGTTATGTTTGGAATGTAAATTTTTTTAATAAATAATATTTGTGGTTTGAACTCATTCCTTTTGTTTGACCTTTCTGGAGTTTAGTCATGAATGTTGACAGTCGCTTTGATAATTTCTGGTTCTCCTTTTTTATTAATGTTTTTTATTTGTTTTGTGGTGATGTTGAGGATTTGAATAGAATGTATTAATTTACTACCATTGTATTAGTATATTGTAATAACATAAAAGTCCGTATTCATTTTGAGAAGGAAAAGGCATATTATCTATCCATTTTGAAATGGAAATGAGAAGATTAAGAAGATCAGGAAATAATATCTAAGATAAATTTCACAAGACAAAGTTTTCTAAAATTATTAAAATTGGTATTTCCTGAAAATAAAAAAAACAAAGACAATTATTGAGGTTTTAAATTATGTTATATGTTTATTTTCAATCTAAAGATTCAATTTTAATTATTATGATATCTATTCTAACAGTTTTTAAATAATTTTTGTTTTATATTTTTTACACATATTATTTCAGAAAAAAGATTTTATAAGACGTATTTTATTGGTTTGATAGCAATAACATGTAAAATAAAAAGAAATAATTCTTTCTCGAAGATCATATGATATTATGCTGATGCGATAAATATATTCAGTGAAACAAGCGAAATAATTGAATTACAGGTTAAAACAGTATTCGCTTCTTTACACAAATGCAGGCAGGAAACATTTCCGAATAGTTAATTAAATATCGGGCTCTCGGAGCGTAATTGGTTAGTCTTTGAATGTGTCCTACCCTCCCCCCTCCTCTTGCCACCCAAAAATCCTCACTACAATTTCTTGTATACGTGTACTCTGAATTGAAGGCAGAACATGGAGCTACCGTTAAGGTAGAGAGAAAAAGGGTTGCTAATTCTTGACAGGCATACGGATGCGAATACTGTATAATCCGGTTAGTTCCTCCCAAACCTACGCTTTCTTCGTGTCTCAGTGCTTGGTCTTTGAAGTTGAAGCATCAAAGAAGAACTGGTTTCGTCTTTTTCTCTATGTATTCCATCTCTCGTCCGCTCCCCCCACTTTCTCTAGATCTTTTTCGAGTCTCTCTATATTAGATGTACCTTTCAGTTGAATATGAGAATGAGGAAAAGTCTGCCGCATGTGCAATGGCAACTAGAGGAGAAGAACGTAGTCGCAATGTTCATTAGAAATGATAGTGATGAGAGCTGAGGAGGGCATTTTCTCTGATGTGGTGTGTCATAGAGGAAGAGGTAAAGAGACCATACGGGCAGGCGGTTAGTCGTAGAAACCTAACTGTGATCGTCTTTGTAATTTTAATATGAGATGATGTTATAATATATTTCTTATAGTTTTTACTTTTTGCAATATTCTTTTAGAGTTTTCACATAGGGATATATATATATATATAACTGATAAAGTTCGCTTATTTATTATAGTGTCAAGAAAATTCAGATAAAAAATTAAAACATGTCACAAATAGAAAATTTTATACATAAATTTCTAAATTTTTTATTTTAAATTTACGTGAAATGATGAAAATTATTTTAATTAAATTGAGTAATTATGGCATATAATTTCTAAATGATATCTGTTTAGTCTTGAATGTGGATATTTAAAGTTAGATGAAGGATATACAATGTATATATATGTATACAATTAAAAGGCGACTGTTAATTGGAGAACTCTTTTAGTATAAACTGTGGCATAATTAAAGCAATTTTAAATTTGACATGTTCTGTCCATGTGACAACATTACCAACAAAGGAATAGTGTTGTAAAGGCGATTTTATAATATTTACAAAACACGACTTGATGCTATTAAATTAAATGTTGAATTAATTTTAATTAACATTATTCATTTTGTATATAGGGAAGTGAGCATCGTCTTAAATTTTTCCATATATATTAATTATAAATTTTGAACAGTTTGATTTAACAGAAAATATTGTGTAATTGCGTGTATTTTTTTACAAGATTATTCTTGTATATTGATTATAGATTCGAATTAAATCTTTTAAACACGTTTTGTATATTTGAAATAAATGATTGTAACATATATGTAAATAATGAAAATAATAAATTAATCATATAATGCTGGCAATAATCCTACTTCTGTTTATTCTCAATAAAAACCCGAAATCTCCAATGTTAATTCTTTGTCTTAAGAAAGCTGCAATTATCACAGCAAGAGCTTTCTTATATAATAGTTTCACATCTTAAGAGTTTATTATGAAAGACAGGAATATTTTGTTATCATAATTTCAAAATTACACCTTTATAGTATTGGAAAGAAATCTAATTTACGACTATTATTAGCTGGAACAAGTTGCGATTCCCAAAAGATATGATCCCTAAAACTGTTTCTGGCAAACTCGCGATGGTTTGATTACAACTCCGGGGATTCTGCTAGAACAGACAGTAAACATATTATTCGGTTGACATCTCTAATGCTTCCATAATATTATATGATATTAACCAACAACATCGGTCTCTCTTATTATATAGTTAAGTATAAAACAGAAAAGGAAAGGTTAGACAACGGGGGCACATGTATAGCAGAGATTAGGTGTAGTAGGTTGATTGCTGGAAGGTCATCTAAGACAGAGTCGCCGTAATCATCCGATACAAAAAAGTCATTAGCAAATTCAAGACAAAGCTATTTAATGAATAGCTTTTTATTCGATCAAACCTAAAATAAGGGGCGGTTCCATGTGACAATCGACCTCAAATGTTTATCAACTAACCAGTTATAAATTATTGGTTCCGCTTATTTTTTAATTAAAATTTCTAAGATATTTTAATTTATTTAGTGACTCCGAACTAAAATATTAGTCAAAAGCTTTTTTGTCATAAGTATGTAATATATAGAACTGTTTACTTTTTTAAATAAATATATTTTAGTTAGTAAAAATGAATAAGTTAAATGTTGTGCCTTATGTGTGGTTGCAAAAAGTCATGGTTATGACACGTGATTCGTTACCGATAAGTCACAGTTACGAATAAATTATTTATTGTAACTTTGAAACTGGAAAAAATAACTTTAGATGTCAATTTTAGAAAATCTTTTAAATAAATAATAATTATTAAAAAGTAACTTTATAATATCTATCCGCATTATCAAATAATGCCAAGATAGAAGAATTAAAATAGGTTTTTCTTGTATAACCGTTGAAACCAAATTGTCTAACCACAATGGCCGGTAAATTTATTAAGGGCGTTGTTCCAGTCATCAAAATCCCATTGACAGCGCCTCGACTCCAAAGACAATGAAGATGTTTTGTGTTACCTTGCATGTCAACGATTAAAATAATACACAAAACATCGATGAAATGGAGGAGGTTCACTGCGTTGTGATTACAGACTCGGTGGCGTCCCAATTATAGACCTTCGGGCGCTGTCGACAGATGGTTTCGGGCAATATAGCGGTCTGGCGTAGACATAGATACATTGCTAAATTATTTGAGATAGATCTTTTTTTTTGGTTAGAAAACTTAATAAAGTGTGTAACTTACCAATAAGTAGAAATTTATTGGAGTTTTAACGTATGAAAGTGTGTTTTTCATGATAGTATTTTGATGTTTTAATTACATTTGTACCCCACAACAAGGTATCTTTAAAATGTCATAGCGACAAAAGTAGAGAAATTCAAGAATTTTAATTTTTATGTTTCATAATTTTATTTAAGAAAGTAGCGAAATTTATGTTCTGCAGTTCTGTCTTAGGTACATCGCAAAATCTTTTAACTGTGACATGATTTATATAAGTAAAATTACACATTAATTAACATTATACTCGGCCCTATAATTGTGAGGAAAAAAGATATAGTAAACAACTTTTTTTTTGTATAAATATAGGCACACTTAGGCGGGGGGACGACGATGTGAGCGGACACTTCCCCTAAGCCCATGTATTATATGTGACCCTCGTGAGTGTCCTTTTAAGATATTCTGAAGGTTTATTTGATAAAACATAAATTATTGTCTTTAAGTTCCACTTAGTAAAACGCGGGGTGACTACCCTTTCAATCTGAAAGGGCCCCTATACACCAATTAAATAAACGCTACGATAACGCTCACTAAGAAGCTTTGCACTCTATAGATAATCTAAATATGCTAACTAAGCCCGGATATGCAAGAAAATGATTTTAGTATTCATTCCATCAATATGTTAAAGCTATCGATTTAATTAATTAAATAAATGTCAATCTTCAGAGGTTAACTTATATTAAAATCAAGTTTATGGAAACTTTCGTAATTTTAAAACAATAATATATACAATAAAGCACCTTGAAAATGCGGACGGATTTATAAGGCGGTTTGCACCTTAATATTACAAGCAGGGTGCTACTCGTAAACTTTTAGGTGTGGTCTTTTACATGTTTAGGGGCCCTTCTTATGGCTCTTTAAAAATTCGACATTTGACGGTAGTGGAAATAACATCATAATGTTTCTAAAAAGAAAATACTTTATTTTAAATTTCAAAAAGTTATTAAAAGTGTTACTGTACACATAAAATTCAATTTATGTCTATTTGATAAATTTGCTATCTCAGGAAGAAGGAAAACATACAAAATCATATTTTCATTAGCTGACTGATTTACAAACCATCCCGAACATTGTAGTATTATAGTATAACATTTAAATAATGATATTTAATATTTAAACATATATATTACACAGTCCACTTACCCACAGACATTTGCCCAAATTCTTATATATCCAATCCATCACTGTATTTTTCTATTGTATATTTTAATTCTTTTTTACTGATGTCAGTTTTATAAATTAATAAAAGATTTGTAAAGATTAAAATATGTTATTTATTCCTATAAAATGTTTATTAAATATTTTTCAAATTATAAGATGTATGTTTTTTAATATTTCATACTTAATTTGTGATATGGGACTGATATATCCAATTCAAATCAACAAAACAAACTAAACATGTTTGCAAATAGAATATTATGTTGGATGGATAAACCCACAATGTTAAAAACTATTTATTTATTAAATAAATTTGGACGATTTTGATCTAAACTTCAGATCATAATCAAGTTATTTGTCTTGATAATTATCTGTAGTTATGATCGAACCTGTTGATTTATATTAAATAAATATTTTTTTAACATTGTGGGTGCATTCTTCTAATATTTTCACGACGAATTGGCTGCTATTATTTCTGATTATGTTATGTTATATTATGTTATAGAAAATTAAAATGATTACGAGAAACAAAATTTACTAATAATAAATTATAACATTCTATTCCATTCCATTCCATTCCATTCTATTCCATTCCATTCCGTTCCGTTCCATTCTATTCCATTCTATTCTATTCCATTCTATTCCATTCTATTTCATTCCGTTCCGTTCCATTCTATTCCATTCTATTCCATTATATTCCATTTTATTCCATTCTATTCCATTCTATTCCATTCTATTCCATTCTATTCCATTCTATTCCATTCTATTCCATTCTATTCCA
>JAUZND010088805.1:0-15349 GCA_034780555.1 Coelogynopora nodosa
ATTAAGAAAATATATATATATCCCGGCAAAGCGTGAATCGCAATCTACCCTTGATAGTTTTTAACTTGTTTAAAATAAGAGAAAAAAAAATAATTTTGAAAGGCATTTAAGAATTTTTATTGTTATTAACAAAACGGCAAATTGCTACGGAACTAATAACTTTTATAAGAGGCACGTGTTATTACAATAACATCTGGAATAAATGGGACACATAGGAAGGAATTATTGATAATATATGTAACAATTTTGTTAACGTTATAAAAGCGAAATTTACTTTAAAAAATAAGTCAGCTACTACTCCACGTCCAAAATCTCATTTAATCATGTAATTTGGAAACGGTGGTCAAATGTGTTAATATTTCTTTCTCATAATACTGTAGTAGGGAATGATTTGAAAGCCTAGAAAAAATTATTTATTTAATTTTTAGCAAGAACTGCAATCCTCCTCTTTTATTATCTGGATCATTTAAGTACCGATTCAGTTCACTATCAATTCATACATTAAATACATTATGTATGTAGAACACGGAAAGATTCACGTGAAAGATATATACAATGTTATCATTGTTAATATTCTATTATTTGTTTGGTATTAACGTAACAAACCGATATATAGTCGGAAGAGGACATCTGATTGAAATATATGAATAATGAAATACACAACATAGGCTAGCATAAATATAAAAAGCAGGCCAAGGAATAACGCTATTAAAATTATTACGTAAGGGCAATATTATACTTGTGTATTCACATAAGGATCACTAAAAGTTAACTGTGTTCAGCTACGAGTTTAGATATACAATCAAAAATTATTTAAAGTATACACTATTTTTATTGATACCATTGTAACAAGCAATGAAAACGCAATAATACAAAAATAGAACAGTATTGTCATGGAAATCCTTCAAAATGTAAACAAAAGATATTTTATTCTGTAAAACACTTATGTTGATAATAATCCAATTCGTTTACTGATTTCAAATACATCCGCGCGTTGACACCTCAGTTGATGTGACCGTGGAATCCGGAAGTGAAGAATCCTTCATCAAAGAGCTTCCTGATCCTGGTATCTTTGTGAATTTCAAATTCAGAAGCTTATACTATTTTAGGTTCCCGAAATTTATCAGGTAGCAAGCATAATTTCTGGTCACACACATCTTGCAAAAACAAGATAAGTGCCTGCTTTTATGGAGGCATCTCCGTTTTACATTACCTGGTGTATCTTTTTCAAACCACTAACCGAATGTACGTCCTTGATGTGTCCTTGTAAAAGCCGTTCGTCCTGCATTTGGGTTAAATCAAACACTAACACTGTCCTTATGCGTGTTTCCAAGCGAGGCGTTGGAAGATGTAAAGCTTTAAAAGCCTTCAAGCTGTCGATATAGGCTCTCCAGACTTCAAAATGTGTCGTCTTAAAAGTGTTTTGAAAATTTCCACTGCTGTGTCGCTTAGATTTTTGCCATGATGTACGCTATAACAAATCTAGGTGCAATTGCTTCTGTTTTTGATACGTACGCCAGCATGTACCTATAATTGCTGAATTGGTCGGGACAACGATCTGAAAACAGTTGATACGACGCATCTTGTGGAATGTTGACCGATGATGAGAGAATATGTTCAATGACTTTGTTAATAAAAATAATCACCTGTTCGTAATCGTGTGTCGAATCATCTGAGATGCTTAGAATTGCATGTCTGTATTTTGTTCCATCGATAATGTACTCTTCAGAAACGGGAAAAAGTGTAAATAAATTGGTCCCTCGAAAAGTGGCCTGATTGAGGTTCTTCTAGATAATGTGACTTCGCATTTTCTGAATAGTTGGAGGGCTGATGCTCTCTAAGTTTTCTTCTTTCAGCTTGTTGAGGATCGGCTATGTAAATGAGCTTTGGTCATGCAACTGCATGCAGCATTTAACATCTGCATGATTAAATCCACTCTGCTACCACGTCATGGTACAAATTGATTTTTCTCCTTGAGTTAATTGTTGACACTTTCCTGTTGCCACCATCATCAGCAACTTGACATATTGTACATGGTGATGACGTCCGATTCAACGTATTTCCATTCTTTCCAACTGACCATTGTAATCATTGCTGGTTTGCAGCTCAATAGAAGAGCAAATATATTTTTAAGGGTGTCACAGCATTCCTCACATTACTTATGGAGTCATGATTGTGATATTGTTTCACATGTGGTCATTTTTGCTTTTGCAAGAGAATGCATGCTATCAATCTTGCAAGTCAAATATTCGGATAGCTTACAGACAGCTGCATCTTATGTGGTGAGGTCCCAGCTTGAAAAACGCGGAGTTTGATATTACTGGTTCATATATAGCAACAAAACGCTGACATACTTCATTCATACTGAATTCTAAAGTTGTTCTTAAGGATTTTAAGTATCACGTAGGTGTCCGCAGCAGATAAGTTGAAAAGTTTGTTCCGAATTTTCTGAAAGTGTAGCTAGAAAATAAGTCAGTAGTACTGATTCACAACTCATGATATGATGCAGTTCATTGGAGTTGCGAACGAAATGAATGGATAATACCTGTCAGTTCACAGGTTCCGCATGTTATTCTAAAATGTCGCTTTATTAAGTTAACAAAATAAATATATTATATTAGCGGACAGTACTAGCTCATATTTGAGAATACTTTGTTAACTGTTATAATTATCTGAACAATAAGTAATGAAATTAGCAGTCATTGTTGGTAAATGAAAGTCGTTATGTTAACGAAACAAAAGCGATAAAATTAAAAATATTTTATATTTTACCTGAAAAAAACAGATATATATAAAAATTATGTTAATGAAATACTACATTTCGACATGGCAATATTTTCTGAACTATTCATTATGTATAGATGGCAAAAGCAATCAATTTGGGCTCTGTGAATTATTTCAAATGTTAACGTAACGAAAGCGACCAAAGTCTCCTGATTATGGTTTAGGAGAGGTAAATTACGATTCTTTAGCTAAACACGCTATACTTTTTGAATATTCTTATATTAGGTTTTATCATTTTTAACAAAAAAATTATTTAGATCCACTAAGTTAAGATACCATGTAAGAATAAATACATCTTATTTCAGCTATCCCAATGTTTAAAAAATACAGCTCTTTTTGAGAAGTGGTTCTGAGTATTTGCCATTTATTACGGTATACTTTGAGATTTAAATGTGAAATGGCCACCATTTTTCACAATTTTTTCTTCTTTCTCAAGATCTCCAGAGGCCAACAATAAGTAAAATGTGTTATTTTTATGACAATTGTTAACCATCTATAATCCTCAAACATATGAAATAGTTAAGTCATTAAATCACTCTATACTTTTTATCACAGCGCATATATTTGTTAACGTAACAAAAGCGGCATGCACCGGGTCGTTATTTAAAGAGATACCCATATAGTTATATATATTTGTATATCAATTATTAATAATAGACAGTTTTGTCTATTTCAGTTCTTGTTAAATATGTTTTTAATAATATATCTTTATTATAATAATATGATCAATATTTTTTATAAATAATATAATATTGCACATTTTGTTGATATATATATATCTGGTGAGATTATTATAAGAATGTGTAATAGTTGATTTTTGTTGGTGGTATACTTGTCGCGATAAATGCAATATACTACTATGCAAGTATTAGTAATAATATAAATTATAATTATATAGTTTAAACTTTAGTTATAATTATAATTATTACAGTCTAAACGACATTGATAATGAAAGGCTTTATCAATGACTTCATAAAGAAGATGATTCGGACTCAGATCCCGTAATCTGAATTCATTGGATTTGACTCCCTTTCTCAATGATTTTTTCTGTATTCTCAATTTGATAATGTTATAAATTCTTTTTCTATTGGTGTACTCCGATGGGCTTTTGCTCATTGTTAAATGTGACTTTTAAAAGAGACATTCCAGACAGTAAACAAAAAGTTTCATATCAAATAAAGCATGCTGGATTAAAGTTTGTAAGATATATTTGTGAATCTAAAAAGAATAACATTTAAATGATTCATCTACTTTAACATTGGCGTGAGGTTCTCGGGTTAAAAGAGCGCATATTGAAATCAGGTACATATCCACGTTGAATTAAGACAATATCATACCCTGGCCTTATAGTGTTGTTATATCTACAAATCATACATGCTATATACAAATGTAATATATACCTAATAAAAAGACATTTATCTAAATTTATTTACATACTATTTTATATGGAAAGAATATTATATAATTTTCAAATTATAGCCTTGCAGGATATTATATCTTTCGATATAAAGATTTGCTAAATTCCGTAAATGTTTCCACCTCAAATGCTTTGCAAAAGCCAACTGAATAGAATGGAACGTATACACTTTAATATTCAAATATTAGTATTCTTGATCTATTGTATATTGTTGTTTTAATTTTGTTTACAGTAAAGTTATTCTGATAATTAATTGCATGCAACATAAAAATATACAACCTGTTCAGGTACAAAATGCTTTTAATTGTAGCCTAATAGAATTTTACTGCGCACTATTGTTAAGGTTGTATGTTTCAAGATGATATTAGAAGAGAACATTAGCATAAGTGTTTGAAAACCTTCTCTTTAGTAGTGGTTGAAAATGGATGATGTTTTAGGTATAAGACGTTGTTAAAGGATGTAACGAACGTATATTATTTAAGAAAATATATAGTTAGTGAAAAAAAGATTACATTCAATGAGAGCTGTGACAAAACAAGTAAATTTATTTAATATACAGTAATTCTAAAGAAATTAAATTGCATGTAATAGACGTTTTGAAGTTAATGGATGGTAAGCAGCCTAGTATTTAATTTAATAAAAATCGCAGAGTTGATACAAAAAAAAATATATATATATAATTAATGAAAATAGGTCAGGACGGGTCTACTGGTATAAATCAAACAATTTGAACTTAAAAGAAAAAGATGAATTGAAGTGCGCAGAAAGATGGTTATAGAAAGGAACATTCAAAGCATTTAGTTGCTTCTCAAAGCACAAAGGATTAAAGCCAACCCTATAAAGTGGTCTACGATATCCCATACTTCAACTCACTCCTTAAACACAATAGCTACAGAACAACTTTATTAGAAGGGTACTCCAGGCAAAATAGATGCTTTTATTCTTTAGTCTAACGATATTTATAGATCAATCCCGATAATCCATTGCATGGCCAATATTTTCCTTTGACAGAATATGGTGGTTGAGGAGCGAACCAGACTCGACAAAAGATATATTGTAGGGGGAACGCTACAGATCTTTTCAGTATTTGCAAAGTATAGCTTGTTTTGCGTGCCTTATTGTCCATTGCGTCTACGTACATGACTTTCTCACGACTGACAGAGAATTTATTAATGACGACTCCTAGAGGTTTCACTGCCACTCCAAGTAGTATCACTTTGCTATATGAGGAGTGGTAACAATCATGGGTTTACTCCTGACATGGACAGCTTGATTGCATGATTTTTTTGAAAACGATTAAGTGGAATATTATTGCTATGTATTTGTTGGATTCGACTTTAAATAGAATATAGTTGAATCGTCTATAATACATAGTTGACGACGACCTCAAAGTCGTTGATTAAAAAGACACAATTGTTTTTTATACAGCTAGAACATAGTAGGCTACCTGCTGGACTACTGAATGTATCGGAAATATAGAAAAATCAATAAGTAACATTCTGAGTGAACTATAAATAAATCAATAAGTAACATTCTGAGTGAACTACAGAAAAATCAATAAGTAACATTCTGGATGAACTATAGAAAAATCAATAAGTAACATTCTGAGTGAACTATAGAAAAATCCATAAATAACATTCTGAATGAACTATAGAAAAATCCATAAGTAACATTCTGGATGAACTATAGAAAAATCAATAAATAGCATTCTGTATGAACTATAGAAAAATCAATAAGTAACATTCTGAGTGAACTATAGAAAAATCAATAAGTAACATTCTGAATGAACTATAGAAAAATCAATAAGTAACATTTTGGATGATGTCTTACAGTTAGTATCTTCATGTAATGAATAAGCATGTAGACATTTGTTAGTGCTACTTAATTGATGATAGTCAATGTAAAATATAAATATTAGTAGTAAAATATTCTTCTACTTTGGATATTGTGTATGTGAGTCAGTTTCCACCTTAATTGGCTGTGACTACTTTGGGATAGACAAACATTTCCCTGCACATCCTGATAGTTGGCCAAACACCATCGCATGGAGATTTTATTATATGATGAAAGTTAATGGAGTACTAACAAATTCACAGGATTTTTGATAACCGAGTTTTGGATGCTATTTCGTTCATGAGATTTGCTCTTTTTGACCTTAATGAAACTTTTCAATACAGCGTTGACAGAATAGATAAGCTCGTTTGGAATTGCAAATGATATCGGTAGGTGTCATGCTATGTTTGCTGGTTCATGCTTTACAAACGTTTTATCAGTTTATTTCGATGAGATTCAGTGACATTGTCTTTTCTTAACGAAGGAAATTATTTGATCGGTGTTCCGTGGTGTTGGTATAGGGAGTTTGACAAGGCCCAACAAAGATTATAATAATAAAAAGAACATATTAATAAAATCGAGAAAAACCATAACTAAATATTTTTTAATATATTTAATATATTAGAAAGAAAGAAAAATTTAAATTTTAAATTAATTCGCATCGTCCGAAAATAATGGAAACTCAATGTAGAAAACAAAATTAACGAAGCTGCTTTAAGATAATGGATGGTCATATAAGGCCTTATAACCTCACAGAATATCATTGAAGTTAGTTACATAATATAATTTTGATTTTTCTAGTTTCATTTTCAAAATAAAAAATGGTCATATAACTAGAGATATTGACTCGGCTATATTACGTATCTGTTTTATACTTGTATTTCTTACTTATCAATTAAACAAAAAGACATCTAACTAACTATAAATCTCAAAATACGAAATTGTCAATACTAAAAAAATGGAAAACCTTTTTTTCTTTTCTTTTTCTTTTTACTAGCATCAATGCAGTATGCCAATCTAAAATAATACTTATGAATAACAGCTTAATTTTGAGTTAATCGCGAAAATGCTCGTAATTTTTTATTATGATGATAATTTCGTTAAAATGATATACTTAAAACAATGCAAAATAAAATAAAATACAATTCATTTTTTAATTAAATTAAATTAAATGTAGAATATTCTAAAAAAGTAATAAAATAAATATTAAATATGACGTACAAATAAAAGTAAAAAGATATAAAAAGTATGAATTTATTTATATATGAAATAGTGTTAGTCAGTGATTATTAGGAAACATTTTGATTAATCCAGGAGTGGTAAATGGTAACCTATTACTAACTGCACTACATTTAAATTGATATGAAACATTAATAGTGACTATCATATTTTGGTATCACATTGTGTAATTTATTTGCTAATTATGAAAGAACAATATTGGATACTTTGAGACAACCTAATTAAGAAAGTAATGTCTTTCTAGATCTTCGAATACACCTGCAAAATATACGATTTACCAAAAACGGTGTTTCATTTATGTTAGTGCCAAAGCGAGAGGTCAATAAAAGAAGGACCATACGCCGCCGTCTCAAGACTGAATCAGAAGAAGTATCTGAGATGTCTAGGTGAGTTCCATTGAAATGCAACAAATATTAGCACTATTAATTGATATATTACTGTTAATTATATAAGTAGTATAATATTAATAAAAAAGAAAGACCACAATAAAATTTAAAGTTTATTCATGAAGACTATTCATAAAGAATATTCACACCATGATTATATTCCTTCTTGATGAAAGGTGAAAGCTTGGTTATTTTATATTAATTGTAAGAAACTTTATATTTTATTGTGTTTTTTCTTTTGCATTCCTCACAGTGACCATTACTTGTCTTTATTTATCAAATATTAACAATATTCATTAATATATTACTGTTAATTATATAAGTAGTATAATAATAATAAATAAAAAAAATTAAATTGATAGATATTTTTGCCTAAAATATATAGCAAGGAGAAAGAAATAGTAAAATTGGTCAACTATTTATTTAGTATTTATGAATTAATATTTAGTACTTATTCAGTGATGCTATTGAATATCAATATATATTAAACACTTTTATAAAAGTTTTGATTATTTAAATAAACGAATAAAAGTGCTAATTAGTTACTAATACTCACTTTTCACAAATTTATAAGAATATTTTGTTGCTTGACTCAAGCCGTTTTTGTTTATCCATTTGATTATTTGAAACTTTTTAAAATATTCTAATCTGCCAAATTTTTTTAAAGGTGAAATTCCGTAATCTAAATTCGTAGCTGTTTTGTTGTGATACCTATATGAACAAAATTTTATCTCATTTTAGCCACTTTTTTAAAACGATTTATTTGTTTTCTCATGACAAAAATGTGTCAACAAATGGAAATGGTAAAATATTTTATCATTTTCATATAATGATTTTCATGGACATTTTTTCCGTAAAATGATATATACATACTTGTATATAGACTTTCAGAAAGATACCTACAATGAGATATCATTACTTATGCAAAACAGCGACTTAATATTGCTTTGCTGTAATGTTGAGATGCTTTCATAATTTATTTCAATACATGTTTTTGTAAATGCATATTCAGTAGGTGTATCAATTACATATTTTTCAAAATAAAACAAGGAGGTGATATATTTCCTTTTCTAAGTAAATGAAGCACACATTGTACCATTCGATGATTTGGTTATTTTTTACTCTATTGCATTTAGAAAATATATAGAATGAAGTGTATGTTGGACTAATATTGTCCATAACTGTAGTGCATTTAGCAAAAACACCGAAAACCTTTAAAAAAAATGTCCCGAACTCCTTTCCCGACACTTTCTAACGAAACAAATTTCTGCAGAGGAATGGGTGATTTCAAAATTCCCGTTGAGTTAGTCTAACCTATCTACATTGTATATTTAATCCCACCTTTTCCCGTTAGCATTACTAAATTCATCATCACCTAGTTCGCTATATGTTAATTTCTTAACATTTCAATTTAGTCGGTGTCCGACAGTTTTGTTTGGTTAATCCGAGTTTAACAGTATACCATGTAAAAGTATATAATTTACGTCTATCCCGTAACATTTAAACGGATTCAACAATTTTCTCGTAATTAAATTGATTAACGTTTTTGATTTTAAATGTGGATCCCCTATTGTTGATCACTACGCTCTGAAAGTCCTCTCCCCCCTCTCCCCAGAGGGGGAGAAACCACCACTCTTCACAGTTGTCACCTATAGTATATTGTTCTTCATTATCAGAGAATGTGCATGTCAGCTTAGGTGAAGATAGGGCAATTTCATAATATTTACTTCGGACAGTTTTTTGTGTGATTTCAAAAATCGATATTACTACTTGTCAGTAGTACCTAAATCATAATTATCATAAATAAATCATAACATTATTCAGCTTGCGTTTTTGTGTTTAAAAAGCTACGTATCATATTAGATTCAAAAAGTGTTACATAAACTTTTGCAGTGAGCGCTTTATTGTATAATTTTAAATTTCTATAACTTCGGACAAGTAGTATATACTTTAAAAACTGTTTTTCTTCTGAATATAAGAAGTTGTTCATGCTCTCATTACCGTATGCAACGTAATTGGAATACGCATTCGATAGATACAAAGCACATAACACATAAGTTATAAGTTTCAAAAGAACTCGAACACTAATAATAACACGCTTTTCGCTTCTAGCTCTATTCACGATTTCAAAACTATCAACACTGATTTTTGAAATTCCATTTTTCTATAGCATTGCATTATGTATCCAAAATTTATGAATATATATATATTAAGAAATTATATAAAATAATATATGATGAATTAATTAATTGCAATTAATATAGAATGGCAATTGTTCGATCAATCTACTTTGAAACTCAGGATATATTATATTTATAATAAATTGAAAATTAAATATCTTAATCAACGCTGACCGCTATCCCATTAAACAAAAATGTTTTAGCAATACAACAATATATATCAACGATTCTACCTAAACATCTGTCTAACCTATAACTACTTATTATCCATATGTTATATGACTTTATTATAGTTATTATTTGTATGTATCTGCAACTTTTCTTTGAAAAGGAATACTTACTGTTTGCGGAATATTTTTGTTTCAACAGATACTTAGTATACTTGTTTCTTTGGTATAATTATATGACCTGTTCATCCCTATTTCTGAAATAAAACTGATCATTTGTAACAATAAGGTTTAAGCCATTAAAAAGCGATCGATTTTACAATAACACCTATTTGATATATTTGGATAATCTACCAGTCCGAGTATTAGATACTAAAAGTCAATCCAGAAGACATTTGTATCGTCAGAAAAAAGTGTTCGCAGTAATATTATAAAATAGACATATTTTCGTATATTATGACACGTGGATCCCCGAAAAAGACACCTGCAGATTTAGGGGTAATATATTATTGGTGAAAAATATTTGTTTTTAAATTAGCAATGCTGATTAATAGTATTAGAAAAAGAATCAGTCTAGTCTAATTAACTAAATAACTCCAACAATTATAGTTAACTCCAATCTGTCCATACATGTCTCTTGTTTCATTTTCATTTTATAAAATCATCTATAGTTTATCCAACCAGATCTGAATGTTGATATAAACTATGTTTACTAATCCCACTTCTTCCCAGCTCTGATTGTTCCTTGAGGGGGTCGATGCAGCCCACTACCAATCCAGAAGACAGTGAGGAGTTCCCCTATAGCGATAGTTCACCGTCCAAAACTGGTGAGATGCTAACTAGTGTGTGCGTCCCTTTCCAACTCGCTTAGGTCACTAGTTTAATACCATTGTACATTATATGATTGAATGGGGCTGGCACAGAATCGGTTAGTTAACCTATATAACAATATTGTTCAGTATAGAATGCGGACGAAAGTAATTTCAAAAGTAAATTTAATAAATGTGATATAATAAATTACGCATTTTCTTTATAAATTCGTTATCACTATTAATGTTCCATGATATTTAATTTGGATTATGGCGCCTTCGGTAATTCATGTGAGACTTTAAACTATAAATTTTAGGAAATATAGTGTCAGAACCGGATCAAAATAAAACACATTCAATAAAAAATATATGAAAACGATATGAGTCATTATTAACAGAGTACAAATTGCAGTTTGGAAATGGGAATGGCCGAGTGGTTAAGACGCTGGTTTGCGGATGCCAAGGGTGTTGTCTCGGAACAGGTTCGAGCCCACTCTTGGACTCTCACGTTCCTGGCAACCAGCTCTGTTAGTCTAGTGTATGCGACCCCTGATGGGTTCGTTCTGTATGAAAATTACTCCTGTAACTTTGTGTATTTGTGTCACTAAATAAAGTTGATAAAACAATTTTAAAAACTTGCTTCCAGTCGGTAGTTTCTTCGTTTGTGGGCCTTTACTTATTTATTAGTTTAACAACGCACGTATAAGTTGAAAATGTAGAAATTAGCTACTCAATTTCTGCATCACTATGCTTTTTTTTCTGAACAAAGCTATATATGGTTGACCTATATATACAATGTAGATTGACTTTAAAATTATATAGAAATAAAAGCTATATTTAAAGTCGAAATGATATTATAAACTATAATAAAGATATACATCACCTGCACAAGTTTCCAGAATATTAGGCACAGATAAAATATCTCTCGGATCTCTGGTAGCTGGTAATTCAATATTATAATATATAAATCTCTTCCATTTGAATTATTATTTTATTCTATTTTATTCTGCACTTCCGTCTAACGGAAATACGCCTGATATATTAGATCTATATAGCTTACAATTACCAGAATATATCTATTCCCCTTATTCATTTATAGAGTTTCAACAATCATTTTTGAAATTAATAAAATATATATTTATGGAATAATTAGCATTTTAGATTGGTCGACCGGCCTTGTGATAAATGTACCTCTTTTTTGTCAAATGAGTGAATGTAACCAAGTGTTCGACAAGTAAACTCAATTGAGTAACGCACTATTGAGTAGATGTATTGACGCACTATTAACGCGCTATTGAGTAGACGTATTGACGCACTATTGAGTAGACGTATTGACCCATTATTGAGTAGACGTATTGACGCACTATTGAGTAGACGTATTGACGCACTATTGAGTAGACGTATTGACGCACTATTGACGTACTATTGAGTAGACGTATTGACGCACTATTGACGTACTATTGAGTGGACGTATTGACGCACTATTAAAGCACTATTGAGTAGATTTATTGACGCACTATTGACGCATTATTGAGTAGACTTATTGACGCACTATTGACGCACTATTGAGTCGACTTATTGACGCACTATTGAGTATACGTATTGACGCACTATTAACGCACTATTGAGTAGACGTATTGACGCAATATTAACGCACTATTTAGTAGACGTATTGACGCAACATTGACGCACTATTGAGTAGACGTATTGACGCACTATATAGTAGATGTATTGACGCACTATTGAGTAGACGTATTGACACACTATTGACGCACTATTGAGTAGACGTATTGACGCACTATTGAGTAGAAGTATTAACGCACTATTGAGTAGACGTATTAACGCACTATTGACAGACCATTAAGTGGACGTATTGACGCACTATTGACGCACTATTGACTATACGTATTGAAGCACTACTGAGTAGACGTATTAAATATAGGTTACTGTACGTATATGGGATTATGCATTCAAAAGCTTTAGAAAACATAAATCACGAGTAGTATTTCACGAGTAGTATTTTATGTATTACAATTAATTTTAATTTTCGAAAGTATGAAATACAATACGCCTAATTTGAATCACTTTGATGAGTTTATTATACTTGAATGGAAGAGAAAGAAAGCAATAATATGTTTGGAGTTTGTTCAAATTGATAATAACAAAAAACTAATAAATATAAAGAAAGGTTAATACAGTATTAAGTTCTACCCCATGATGAAGCAAGATACGTGATGCACTGCACAACTTATTGCTGTGGTTAATAAATATTAAAGTAAGATAATCTAAATTATTTAAATAATACTTGTACGAGGGTTGAACATCTAACCACATGGAATATAAGCAGGCTGAGCGGGTAAGGGAAAACGGTATCAGGTAAAATGAGGAAGATAGCATGTGGCAGTGGAAAAGGATTTCTTACTATATGCATGTATTTTGTTTTAGGTGCAAAACTATCTAGCAAATAAGGAAATAATAGGGTAGTATAATGTTACAGTATAAACACATTTCCTGATAAAAGGTGAGAGAGTCCAACGCTTTTCTATTCCCCATTCTCAGGTGGCAAGTCGAAATGATCAATTCTCGAAACACTGGCACAATTAACAACGAAAAATACAAAACTTAAAGAATTGCGCCTGCGGCTATAATATTGTATATTATTCTGTGGACACTTAGCTAGCTTGACTGACGCATTAGAAATGTTAATGGGGTATAAATATTGATCGATGGAAGTAAGGGATATATAGATTGCATTTTTTAGTTTTTTTTGTTGGATTTGATAACGAATTTATGGGTAAGAGGTTCTGTTACTTGACCAGCAATTTCGATAGTTTAACGACTATGTACAATGTAGTGTGATAGTAAAGTGCATTTTTCTTACACATATATGTTCAGCAATATCTCGCTAACTACACCACCGATTTCTGTAATTCTTTCCTTAAAAATGTGAGCCAGAAACACAAAGCAAAATCAGTTCTTTATTTATTTATCATCAATAAATGCTAATTTTATGATTTTTCATTAAAAATAAAATATAAGACGATGATTTCTTTTAAACTACACTCCGCAAATGTTAGTAACCATTTCTACCCGGTTCAATGACTATATCTATGTCCATGTCTATAACAAATTAGTGACACCTGGTTTTGAAAAAAAAGATTTCGATGGAATTAGAAATATTGAAACAGTTTTTCCTAATTTTCACCAATATTCTCAACATTTTACTAACGACAGCACCTATTATTAAATTCTTTTTTAAATTTTAATAATTGGCCTTGCACCACTTCGTTCCCCTTCTTACGCTGAAGTGAATTTGTAAAATTTGTAAAAGAGTCACAGTTCTTAACTTGAATTGATTTTTTTTTTGAGAAATCTCCTTAAAAGTGTAATATACCAGCCTTTAGGCTATAAGTCACCCCATCCCTAACCCTAGTCATAAAACGTGTCGACTGTAGTGGAATATAATATATTGAAAAGTTGTAAAAGCATTATTGATTTCCACTTTCGCAGTCATTGTTTATTATCTTCAGTTTTTGCTATTGGTCAATTTGCTAATTTTCACTAAATATTTATAAAAATTGATAAAATAAACTGTATTTATTTAGTTTTTTGTCTTCAAGTTTTTAAATAATAATGTTGAGGCCATCCAACTGTAGTTTAAGACAAGATATCGACCGCCATAATTGAAACAGTTTATATTACAGATTCCGTGAAATTATCGACCGCCCCTCATGGAGTTTTATAATGTATTTCAAACTATAAATTGAAAGTAGGATTTTTTCCCAAAATTTGACAAGTTTTACTAAGTTTTGAATTGCTTACTAAGATTTTGGATCTTGCTATTGTAGGTATATATATTGGTAGCATTCACATAATTCTTGAATTTACTTGTAAGGAATTGGTAGCCTTTTAAAAGCAGGATATTCATTTATAAAATACAATTTTTTAAAATGTTGTTAACGTTAAACACATTCGTTGTCATATAAGTTCTGTAAGTTGTAAAACATTATTACAAGACAGTGCCATTGGAAGATTTTTTATTTGTAGTCAACGGCAACGGACTTACGGGGCCAATTTATTCATTTACCTAAATAACTATTTTAAATGTTAGATTATGTAGTTTACTTAAGCTGAAAGTAAATTCACATATGGATAATTATTATTTTTCTAATAAATACTGATTTTATAATTTATTCATTAGTTTCATCTCGTTTTAATAATATTAACGTATTGTTTATTTTGATTATTGTATATCTGCTCATGTTTACTATTTTTTTGACTGCTCAAAATACAAAAAACATTTTGAAAATAATTTCAATTCAAACAAAGTATATTAATATATATATATATAACTAACTTACTAAAACAAGATTATAAATATAAAAGTGTTTTAATATCAGGACACTTCAAACAAAGGAATCGATATGCAAATAACCAAATAATCGATAAAAGTCATAAGTTAAATTGTATGGCCATTGTCACTCGAATGGCCATATTAATAAATTGTGTCAAAACGACCAGAAATATGGGGGAG